>JAUMHA010330684.1:0-14320 GCA_032359765.1 Saxidomus gigantea | reverse complement strand
TACGGCGCTTCGATAACACAAACAAGCAGGCAATAGCACCGATCAATAAGGGGATCAATTTATTGTGCGGGACGACAAAGTAATAATGCGTATCTAGAATGCCACAATATACACTTATAGAACGAATATGGTTGAGACCAGGAAGTAACGATGTTCAAATGTTTTTCTGCAGTTATTGATATGTATTTTTACAAAATAGCTCACTCGATACGTTTCAAGACAACGAGGCCTATAGTCGTATATAGGGTAAATTGCCTTCTACTTAAAACAATCACCACCTATGAAATATAACAAATCGGTTAAACATCGACATTAACGTATCCTAACACTTGTTTTCTGCTTAAGGTGCTCACGCGTATTTCTAATACATGTAGAAACGCAGACTAGCTCGTGCCAGATCCGCAGGATAAACATATCAGCAATAAGGAAAGTTATAATTACGTCCCTTGCCGCGCATTGAATAAAATTTATGAATGGACGGATATAATCGTAAAAAAAAAAATGTGTAAATATGCGCGTAAATATTCCTGGCTGTTCAAAATATTTCATTCTTTAAAATGACGATCAGGGTTAGACATTTTTCTGTCACAGAAACTCCAAAACATATGTTTTCTTTCCGCACAAGGTTTAAGAAATAGCCGGCAGGTTAAGAAATCGGAACTATTTCTATAGGTTGTATATATATAGTAAATCGTCCCTTATTTTTACGCATCATTGTAAAATGAAAAACATCCGCGGTTCTCATTCGAAAACAGTTTATTTTAGTTATATTTACAAAATTTAGCTAATGCTGCATGAGTTTATAACATTATATATTTAAACAGTACAACTTTCGTGTCTGCAATGGCCATATGGTTTCAAATGAAGAATCATAATTTGGGATTATATGCTGACTGACGTACCGGAGCTACTTTCAGATTTGGTACTTAAGGAGTAGGCTTTGGAAAACGGTAAGTAAATTTGTTTGTACAAATAAAAATGAAAATTATAGATACTCCGATAGAAAAATATAAGAAGATCCTTATAAAATGAATGTTGAAAGTTAATTAATGTATTCATTGTTGTTGCCAGTTGTGTTTTGTGTTGTTGTTGTTCTTCTTTGTTCGTCTGCAAAATGGAGCTCGCCTTCGACACCATCACTGATTCTGATTTTGACTTGCTTGTAGGGAATGTGATGGACTTTCTTGGTGGTAATGACCCTGTTAAGAGCAACAACCAAGAACAAGAACCCCCTCAGGCCTCTGCCTCTACTTCAGCTGAGTTCATATTCATAAATAGGCCTGCATAAGCTGTCACAAATCATGAAAATGCAGAAAATAATCAGTCTAAAAGTGACAAATCGAGTAAATCTAAGGTCCCAACATTCATTGAAATCAGTGATAAGGAGAAAGATGAGCTTGTACTGAGTATGAACAAAAACAATCAGGAAAACTGAAAACTCAATGAAACAATTAAAGAAAATGGCTCCAAGCTTCTCCTAGAAATAGAACAACACCAGACGGATGCCTGTACACTGAATAACTATATAGGCTCATTCCGCTTTAGTATTAGAAACAAATGATGGTTCTGTTTACGAGCCTGGTACTTTGACCAACTATCATCGTGGAATTCACCGCTTCATAAGAGAAAACAAATATCCCTATAGCATGATTCGAGACAAATATTTTGAAACCTTCCCTTGCAGCAAAAATAGGCACTTATCAACTGTCATGCAAATTCTTGATAACTGATAAAACTACAATTATTAAGCAATATGCATGACAAGTAAACAATAGCCCTTTATTTACATCAGCCTGTTTCTTTATCTGGAATATAAATGATCCCAGAAATAAAGTTCTTCTGTAAATAACAATTTGACACAGATGGATTCTGAAGCTTAGTATAAGTTATCAACTAATATTAAAATGTTTTGCAGGTGAAACAAGTAAAAAATCAACAACACCCATTCAAACCCAAACAATTTGCACATAAAACACCTTCAAATAACTGCCCACTAACAGCATATAAGAAATAAACCAGCCAGCGTCCTCAAACAATGGATACTCCTAACGCCCCATTCTATCTAGCTATAAACTTCTATCGAAAAAACCGCCTGTTAAAAAACTCAACCCCTGGGAGAGCACAAACTATGCAGTATCGTGAGAGCAAGGACTGCACAACCTAATCTACCTGGTTGTCAGTTAAATTGCTATATTCATATTTCAAGTAGTTTTACAGTACCCTGCTATGATATCTGGAATTTTTATATAAAATTTCTATTTAAAACAAAATTTCCAAGTGCCTTTTACCAGTACTTGTCTCATTCTTGAAAAAAGTAGGCAGGAAATATGCGTCAGATTGCCGTCAGATAATCAGCGTGTTCTTATTACTTAAAATAATGACAATATCGTTCAAACATATCGTTTAATTAGCGAATTTCACATATCTACACTTTTTCTCTGCTAAAATTGCACAAAAACACATTTCAATAGGCCCGCACTAGGCCAGCAGAATAAACATGTCCTAGAAATTGTACATGATTAAAGTGTTTTTGTTTTTCATTTTCAGTGCCAGGAAAACTACATGTACAAAGTTGTTGCATTCATGAGTGGTACCTACAGTAACTCAGTAACTAAACGGTCACCAAAATGTACAAAGTGTAAACAATTATGCAAAAGGATCAAATCAAATGCAACACAACATGTCTGACATTTTGTCTGGCAATAAGGAGAAATTACTCCCAGTCCCAAGAGAGTCTGTCTCCGTCCCCATGCCTGTGCATACTGAAACTGCCACTCTGTCAGTTTGTAATATGTATTCGAATTCGAATAGCATGTCTTAGTCTAATTCGACAGCGTCTGACCAAATTCTACAATATGCCAGACTCGTAAACTGTAAACTATAAAACTGTAAAATAGTCATCAACAATCATGATGACCAATTAGAAAATAAACCAAAACGCAGAAGAACTATTATCGAAAGTGAGAGTGACTAGCTATTACCTGTGTATCACAGTATATTCCAAAGTTAAATAGTACGTGATGAAACGCAGTTCAATCCACAATTTGTTTTTTTAAAATGTTCAAGACAGTTTTCAAACTGTTGTTGTTCCCATCAGGAGTACACAATATCCATCCAATAAATGTTGTTCTCAGAAACAGAGTAAAGTGTGTAAAGGGTGACTGGTAAAGGTTATCAACAGACATTGATTAAGGTGCCTAAAGTGGTTCGGCTAAAGGTAATCATCAAACTTGAAGTAAGGGTTGATAAAAGGCTACAGAACAGGTTTTGGTATAACAATTTCTTTTCGCGCCAAAATAGAACAAAGGATTATATTTTTAGTAACAACCTTTACTCACCTTTATTCCTATGTTTTAATGCAAGTTTAACGTTTGACTTAATGAAAAGATATATTGCCAGCATCCCATTATTCATTTTCTTTTACTATTGTAAGCATCACCATCGTCATATGCATCACTGTCTTAATTATCATTATCAACAGCCAAATAAAACAGCAGCAATGACATTAAAGCAGACACAACTGTTTTTTCTCTTTAATAGAACATCTTACAATAATCACTTTTTCGAGGGTCATTATCAAAATTATTATCATCATCAAAATCAACATAACCATTTTCAGCATCATAATCACCAATAATATTATCATTATTGATATGTTTTAACATTCAAAATTAAGGAACAGAAATACTTATAATTTACTAACATTTGCCTAAATACAAATGAATTCAGTTTAATAATTTTACAGTCTTTTTTATTATTCTCATCATCATTATTTAAATAAATAATCTATCAAAATTTTCATCATAAGTACTTTAAATTTATTCGCATTTGCCTCAATACAAAATAGGTCAGCTATTTTACAAAATACATTTCAAACAAATACATGAATGTACGTTCAATGGTTTTAAAGCTTTTACAATCAATTTATTAAAAAATCACTCAAACGTTTAGTGCATCAATTTCTTGCATATCGGATCGGCATTTCCGGTGATTTTGCCCATGCCGGAAAAACTTTCGTGAATTACTTATGACGTAACGTTATAAACATTGTGACGTCAATTTCCCAAACACAACGTCGGAAAATCGTCTGTTTTTCATGATAATTCATTATTTTGATAAGTTTGCATGTAGAAATATACTTTAAAGTGCAAGACGGTATGCAAGAAAATGTTTCCATCATGAGACACTTGGGTCAGTTGGAAATATCCGTCACATCGGGTAACGAATATTTTGATCTGAACCTCGCGCTCATGACAGAAACTAATAATCCTTTCAACGCACAACTGAAAACTGCAGTCAAAAAATTCGAAACATTGGTATTAAGAAGATAAAAATCCCGGGTGGCAATTTCAACCAACCATAGTGGAACTTGAATGTCAGGTAGTCAAAAGAGGGCGGTCTCTCCCATTTGCTGATTCCCCATTTCGTCAAAATGCCTATGCACTAACCCTAAACCTTACGTATGTGTACGTTAACTGATCGCCGTACATAACTAGATACTGCTGAAAAATGGCTTCAAAACCTCAACCAACCAAATATTATAAATTTCTAAAACATAAATTCCTTGTGGCAATAAATGTAGTTTCTGCTTTTTGTTGTATATGAATATATTTCACTCGGTGATCAACATACTAATTACATAACCATTCAACTGTTTTCGTATAAAGGTCTATATCGTACATATCTCGTATACCTCTCGTTATGACGCGACTATAATTAAGCGGTTTCCTGATAGGCCGGCTGGCCGTGTACGAGTCCTGTTTCCTAAGAAGATAGTCTATAACTGTGACTGTTGCCACGCGAATCTACCACTAGCTTTAAGTTTGCCGGACCATTAAAACTTGCTGGGTCGCTGGGATTGTGGCATATTCTTGTGAGATACCTGTATTTCGCTTTCTGCATTATTGTCTAGAAAAGGGCGTGTTAGAGCGTCTTATTCGCGGCTATTTATCACGGAACGATCTGTTACGTCACTGCCTGTCAATGCGTCAAAGATATAGGGCTGAAGCTGCTCGCCAGAACGTCCGTGGCGGAATCAGAAATTATCTGTGAAACCGACACAGCTACAATTCCGTATATCTATTAATATCTTAGACTCAAATGTAATACTTTTTTTCGCTGTACGCTGGCGAAGGGAAATAGTTGATGCTGATAACGAGGCTGTTATTAAATTGTCGGCTGTTACTGCTGCCGCTGCTGCTGCGCGATTTAATTCTAAAAGCGAGCAGCTTGTTTCCGGACAGTGTTGAAATTGAGAGCCCAGTTCACAATTTTCCATTTTAAAAACGGTAATAAGTTCGACCTCAACAACCTCAACAATGGATAGAGTCAGTTTCTTTTCCCCAACAATATACTACAATTATTGTCAGCCTACGTAAAGAGATCTAACACCCGTTATTGTTCCCCATTCAATTTAAAGCACCAAAAACATTTCGCGCCTCAATACAAAATATTTGGATACAATATACCCATTCAACACAACTTTATGCATTGTTTGTTTACACGTATGTTCTTTCAATTTTGGCATACGATCAATTGTAACCATTCTTAAACTAACTGGTGGATCGCTAACCGGCCATATCTAAACAAAGATCCTGTCTGAATTCGGACCTTCAACGAGTCGCATTGTAGGAGACGATGTATGTATATGTTACTAGTCTGTCTAAGCGGGGTTGTTAATGTAAAGACTTTACTTACGAGGGTTGTATGTGTTAGTGTTTGTCAGTTAAATGAAAAAAGCCCCCAAAATAAATTTATGTAGAAGTGAAGAAGCAGTTCAGATGAAGTTTTCCTATTTCCCACACAAGTATTTTCTTGTCTTGTCCAAAACCTATATTCTACTTTACAGGACGAGTCTGCTGTTGCCGAAGAAAATAAACACTATGACAAGGCACCGAATATTGCTGGTCAGTCAGCATAAAATTTACAGCAAGGAGTTAGGGTAAGGGTTAGATATATTGCTCATTAGAGTCTGGTGAAAAATAAACCGATTCTTTTGATTGAGGTAAAACCAGAAGGCTGAGCAATAAACGACTGTCAGAGTCTGCATAAGAGAGGTTGTTTATGTAAATACTTTACTTAAGAGAGTTGTATAATAATGTTAGTGTCTGCCAGTTAAATGCCAAAGCCAAGAACGGTAATTTTCCGTTTAGAAGCAGTTGAGAGAATGTAATCCTATTTCGTACCCAAATAATCGCTCGTTTCGTTTTATTTGTCCAAATATATTCTACTTTATAGGATATGTTTGCTGTTGATGAAGAAAATGAACACTATGATAAGGCACCGAATAGTGCTGGTCAGACAGCATGAAGTGGACAGATAGTTTAATAGATATGTTGATCATTAGAGTAGTACTTAAAAAGATACCGATTGTAATTGATAAAGGTAGAAGGCTGAACGATAAAGGATCATTATTATACTATTCAGAATAATAGTGTTAACCCTGTTTAAATGGCAAGTCAATCTGACTTATTGAATGGGATCTCTTACATTGAACGTAAATGAAAGCCCCTTGTAATGATGTAATGTAACAGATCCTTGAAAGAAACATTTTCTAGGAAATAACATAAGGTTTTTGAAAAGATTAATAGCCGAAAAGTTAATTATAGTGCAACAGTATTTCATTTGGGGGCTAGTAATCAACCCATTAATGGCTTACTTTTGCTAGTGAAACTGCTGCTGCAATTTGTAAAATTATTATACATGTACTATATTTATAAATACTATTCTGATAGGCAGCATTCAGAATTCAGAGGCGCACTAATTTTACGTGCGTGAATTTATCAGAGATAAATCTGGATTTATACGCCCGTTTTTATTTTCCATTGAAATTATTACGCCTAATTTACATATATTACGTGCCATTTACGTTTGGTTTACGGGCGTAAAACTATGTTCTGCAATCTGTCACTTTGTGGCATAATTCTATTATGTACGGGCATAAAGTTAAAAATAGTCCGCCTACTTCGTACGTAAATTTCGTACAGGAATACATAAAAATTACAGTTTTTATGCAGTAATTAATTTTCAAAATGTTTGCAGTAATTATTTATTAAAATGCACAATGGTTTACTCAACATCATCTCATTATCTAACTACCATAAGATATCTAAACATCAGTGCGTTTGTTTGAAGTCTATCCGCAAGCGTCATCCTCGAAACCATGTGGTAAAATTTGCATTCAATAGTTTCGCATAATCTATTATCTCAAAAAACCAAATGATGAAAACAATAAACATGATGAACTTAAAAGTCGGACACGTTTAAAAATAATAAATTTAATATTACACAATTATTTCAGAAATAAAAAATTAAATAAACAGTTCAAATAATTGTGTAAATACGATCTGTCGGAACGCCATAACTGTGTTACATGTACAGTAAAACTTTGTTAACTAGAGCATCGATAACTCGAGAATCCGGGGTAACTCCAGGACTCCTGTCGCTTCCCGCAATTTTACCTGTATATTCAAACAGAAATCACCATGGTTAACTCGAGCATCGATAACTCGGGAACCCGGGATAACTCTAGGAACACCAGTCCTGTAGTCTTGTCAGGTAGATTTCTTATTAAATTACCTGCGGCAACTCGAGGTCACTGATTATTAGATTTTTCTCACCTTCGCTGGCACATAATTATTTTGACAAATCATAAGAAAACTTCTACTGTAATTACAGCCGCCTATTACTTTGATTGAATAAAAACTAAAGAAAGTTATGTTTGCGAGTGTTTAATTACGAGAACTTAACGATGAGATGAAAATTCTATGTAAAGTTTTGATGATAAAGCATGAAAATAACCCATAATAATTTCATATTTTATCTAGAGACTAGAGTAATATCTATCAAATTGTCATGTCAGAAATTAACTTTGTGTCCCAGATCTCATAATTGGTAAATACACTGGGCGAAGTAAAATAACATTACTCCGCCTTCTCCATTAAGCAGTTGTCATATAGTAATTACCATGATTAAACATGTAAGCAAACAAAACATATATAATTTAATCAAATAAATACAAATTCATGGTCATTATGGTTCGTGATTGAATAGAATCAATGAATGTATAAATCCTACTACAGCATGAAGGTCCTCAAATACACTTTGTTCATAAGATACGTTACAGCAGAAAAACTTGTAAACTTCCCATGATTCGGATGTTATTTTAGATCGGAAAATTGTTATTTGAACTAGGTAAATTGTGTTTGTGGTTGTACCTAATATTGGAACTACACTTTACACTTATCATGGAGCACATTAGAATTAGTCGTAAAGTGGTGACAGTTATAAAATATTAGATTTGTGAAAAGGGTCACAGTGAAACGCTAAATTTTTTAGGCTACATCTGAATATGATCTGAATCCCGACATATTTGACATAACAAGTAGTTCGATCGGAAAAGTGCTTACTGTTCCGGACTGTATAATGTCTCGATTCTACTGTGATTTTTTATGCAGTAACAGGTCAATAATTCTTCAGATATCTAATTGATATACAAGGTCAAGATTCAAAAGAATATTTTTAAACCTCCAAGCAAGATAGGCCTAATTAAAATTGAAATAACATAAAAACAATGCTTTAAATTCGAGGCAGAATTTGACGCGAAAACTGGTATCGTTACAACGATACCATGTCAACTTGTAGCTAAGTCAACTGGTACAGTAGTTCTGGCTTCCATTACTAAATTAGTCTTGTTTTTGTGTCAGTTGACCATATTTAATAAGAGAAATGAGAAATAGGAATACTAGCATCAAAGACCGTGGGTAGTCCAAATATTTGTACTCAACGGATGAATATCGTTATATTTTTTGCTAGGCGCTATCCAGCCGGTATGTAAAATGGGTCTGCGTTTGGAGTCCTATTCATACCCGTTTTATGAATTATCATTAAAATTCAAACAGAACTGTTTACATCGTATATTTGCCTTGTTTTACACACAATAATTAATACAACTCAAAACACTTGAATTATGTATATGTTTATATTCCCTTGTTTATTTTAGCACCTCTCATACGTCGCTACATGTTAACCCTTACTCAACAGTTCAGTATCTAAAATTGTATTTCATCGGGAAAATAAGATATGCACCATGATCGTGCAGCTTCAATAGTTCCTATATTCATTTCTTCGAAACTTTTGTTTTGCATATTTCTACCTAGACACCGTCTACCTCCAACGAAAAGAGTATTCACTCATAGGGGATCAGTTGTCATGCACAAAGAATGGTAGAGTGATCTCTCTTCATTCATAATGGGCCCTAGCATATTCTTTGCGCTAGAAATGTATCGTTTATGTCAAAGTTATAGACTATGTATTTAGGTTGCTTACACATGTAGAAATAGATGTATTGGCTTTTGATTTATCGTATAAGGTTTTCACCCAACACATGTAATTTAAAAGTGTTCAAAAGAAATGCAACAAGGATATCTGCATATTCATACATGCATGCCTTCACTTCTCATTTAAAATTCATCATTTGGTAATAAGCACATTGCATTTATCAGTATCAACTTGTCATTTAAAACTGTTCAACAGAAATGCAACAAGGCTATATGGAAAAGTATCCCTACATGCATGTACATGTCATTTTTGATAATGCATTCGGAAGTAAGAGTGCTGTAATGTTTACATAAATAATCTTCCATACAACATCACATGTCTTAACGCCATGCCATCCAACGCTATAATAAATTTAAATTTAAAATTGATATAATACCCCGTGACCAGTTCCATCACGTTATACAATCAAATCACTTTCCAGCAAATGTTCCCTCATTTTCTCGCCTCATTTTGTCACTAGACTTATATTCTAACCATTGCACTCATGGTAAAATTAAGATTTCTTAAAACACTTATAAGCGAAATAACAAATTCACAAACCTCTTTTCTTTTTATCCGTTTAATCCCAAAATGTAATGATATTTCATTTTTCCACAATATAAATACACACATTCCAAACAAGCAGAGCAACAACAGCCATGACATCTAACGCTCAAATAAATTTAGATTTAAAATTGATACAATATCACGTGACTTATTCCATCACGTTATACAACAAACCAATAAAACACATTTCCGTATATTCCCTCATCTTCCCTCTTCATCCCGTCATCTGTCCCATATCTATAAACTCTAACCTCTAACTCTAACTCTTACCCTAACCTAACCCTAACCCTAACCCAATGTTTTTCTTTTTTTCTTCAATCAAGTGACATAATTTTGTAAACTTCATGACCAAGTTGCAAACTCTTTGTTAGCTTACTAAGGTTTTTTCTGGTTCAAATAGTCTGTATGACTTATCATTTATTGGCTTGCAGCCTAATTTACCACCATCCGTGGGAAATTAAATACCCCTTCATTGTCAGTAAGACAGTGTCAACTTTCTCAACAAAACATAGATTAATTTGAAGAGTGCTTACAAAGATTTTCTATGTTTAACTTAGAATATCAGTTGTTAACCAAAATTGACTCAATTTCAAACTTAACCTTAATTTTCTAAAGAGAAACATTCTAATAAAGTTTTTTGTATATCCGGTAAAATCGTGTCCTATCAAGAATTTCAATAAATAAACCTACTGACATTAGATGTCCCAGTTTAAAGATATCAACATTGTATCAATAAAATGTCGAATTTTACTCATACAATTGTTTCTTAACAAAATATATTTTATAGGGTAAAAAAGTAACCCAAGACTGAGGACAATTGTTTCCTAAAATTTGACCTAGTGACTTAGTTTTTATCCCTAGCTTGAAACATGACCTAGATAAAATCAACACAAAACACTGGGTAGGTTTTGCAAAGATCGGGTAAGATGTGACTTCTAGCATGCATCCATATTTTTAATATCATTTTACCTAGTGACATAGTTATTGACCCAGTGAGGCACAGTTTCAAATTTTACCGAGATGTTATGGAGGCAAAGATTCTGAGCATGTTTTATCAATAATACATGAAAATGCGCTTCTAAAAGCTCTCAAAGATATTTTGTGCTCAGTGAGTAATAAAGGACGAATAAATACAATATAAAATGGTTAAGACATAATCAAAAGGTAAACATTAATTCAAGTACCAAAAGACTCAAAATAACAAAATGAATTTAAATACAAAAACACAAAAGAAGGAAAAGCCAGTAAGATGTTTCGTTTTTAGATATAAATTTGGTCATGACGAGAGGGGTGGAAACTTGTATTCAATCTGTTTTAATGTTCGAACCCATTTTTGAATAAGTAAAACATCAGAATATTCTACAAACTCTCTCTCAAATAGCTCTATGTACAGTTCAACTATACGTCCTTCAAGAAGATCTGAAGTACCGCTCCAAGTATTAAGTACGTTTATTAAAGCTTCTGATTTGACATACAACGGTATTTCCCTGTTAAAATCTGTCTTAAAGTTATGACCATCTCGTAGGTGCTTCACAAACGGACTTACAAAACCTACGCTTTGTCCAACATCCCAAAGTAGTCTTTGTGTTATATAACTGCGCCAAATATCGCCTACACGACTATGAACGGATGCAGGCAGCAACAGTCCCCAAAGAGCAAAATGCAAAGTTGCCTGTGCGTTATACGGTGCGATGGTCTTTGGTAGAAGGATAATTGGAATATTATCTCTAAATGTCATATGAAGTTTTCTTGTGAGTCTCCAAATTGCATCTACATCTGGGTCATGATTTGCAAGACTTTGAATGATTCCTATGTTTGAAGTATTAAAATGTTTCTTTTGCATATCATGTAACGGTGCCCAAGTGCTTGAATTGTGAATCTCGCTAAGAGGATAACCTCTCGGCCAGGGAATATCTTCCAGATGGATAAAAGAAGGATATGGGTTAAATACTCTTACGGCTGGCGCGATATACCATTCCTTGTATGATGGCAAACTTTGAATTATAAAATTGTCATCATCAAAATCAAAAATTGATTTCGCGCCATGCATAATTGCATAAACATAACCAACATTTTTCCTTCCGAAGTGGTTCCAAGGGACATGTGCCATTATTTCAAGTCCTCGTGCAAGCAGATCGTGTTGGTCATCTACGCTTAAAAATTTAACAAAGTTACCTGAAGTTATTTCTGTATATGTGTTTCTGGGTGTATTATTGTCGGCAACAATTACCACACACATTTTCTTTGAAACCTTTTTAATAGCAGTGTAAAAATTCTTAATTGTTGTTAAAACTCCCCAGAGTGAGCATGTGACATTGTCACGCCAATGAAATAATTCAATATTGTTCATAATTCTTGTACCATAAAAGGTGCGAGTCTTTTTACCTTCAAAAGTATTCCATATTTTACCTAGAGTACTAGCAACATGTTGATCTCGACTTAAGGTGATTTGCCCTTGTTGTATATATTCTAATCTGTCTGGAGACGTAATGCAGTGTAACAAAAAATATGTGTTACACAAAGCCTTTTCAAAGGTAAGGCTTTTTTTATGAAGAACGAGTTTGTTAATTTCAAAAGGTTTTACATCATCATATATGGATAACCAGATACCTAATGTTGTTCCACCGTGGTTTGTGTCATATAAATCCCTTGTCTTATCACAAACATTCAAATCGTAACAATATCTTCGTTTTGCAATGCGTTTTACTAAATCTGTACCAAGAACAACAAACATTGCATCCATGATCCTTTTTACTGTTGTTTTGTCTTGAGTTTGTACTTTTCTGGCTATTCCGAGATACATACCAGAAGACAAATTTTCCCAAATTATCTTGAATGATTTATCACAAATGTAAATGTCATCATCCATTTTACCAACAAACTGTGCGTCAGGAAATAATATAGTAGATATATTAAACCACTTAGATAATTTCTCTCCAAACCGCACAGCTCTTCCAGAATATGATGTATTTAAAAATACAATATCACTGTAGTTTTTAGATTCTTTCATGGTTTCTATTGTAGGTGAATCTAACAAGAAACGTATAAACACGTTGCTAACTTTAAATTCTGAAAAAATCTTTCGCTGTATATCACGCAGTTGTAGATTCGTAGCGGCACTCATTATTCCGATAACACCGTATAATTGTTCATCCAAAATACACAACCTTTTATTTGGCTTTGTATGTACTGAAGAAGTAATTTGAACACAAAATCCTATGACAATTCGAAGAAGTGATACGCTTACCAAAACGCTTAAAAATATTCCAAATGTCCTCGTCATATTCGCCATATTTAGTTTATATATTTAGTAACCAATTTCTATTTCTCTACACGTTTAAATAGGCAATTATTAACCAATATCACACAAAGAAAAAAAATACAACTTCAATGCAAGGAGCTTGGATATTTTGCTAGAAATATTGCGTAGTACATTGGCCCCTGCGTGTTTTTCCCCCGTGTTTGAGTTAAAAGTCGTGTTGCACGTGTGTAGGTTACGATCGTGAAACCGGAAATATCTTACTGCGCATGCCCAACGTTCAGAGTGTAGCAAATTATGTAATTGCTAGTGCGTATGCCCAGCGTGGAGTAGCTAAACGTAAAGCGTGCAACTTTCGTTCAACAGCGCATTTAATATTTATCACTACGTGTATAAAAACCCGGTTAATTCCAGCAAATTTCAATCAATGACATGCAATTTTCGCCAGTAGTCATAGTTTTCCTATCATCCTATTAAGCTCGTCGATGCAAAGTGATATCGCTTATCGCTATTCGCTAATCGCTAATCGTGTAGGTTTTATGCTAATGCAGAAATGGAAAATAGTGTGCCGAGGCTGAAACTGTCGTTCAGTGGTAAGTTAACCGGAGATAGTCAAATCCGGTATGTTTGTGTACGCGTGCGTGCAGGCGTGTGTGACTGGGTGGTAGATGACATAGATCAATCTAATAAATCTACAGTCAGACATGTTCACGCATGTTGCCAATGAGTACAGATATGTTTGACCTTTGTGCATTGAATATAATGTAATACTGAAATAGAGACAGACAGTGATTTATAAAATTTTAATTGTATGAGTTATGAAATATGATACATTTCATGTTTAAAATGGTGCAAAAACAATCCCTTCTTTCGGTGTGAGTACAGGTGAGAACTTCAGGGAACAGTCATCGAACAATCAATGTGAAATAAATAACTTTTAAACTGAATGAGGCTCTTAGTATATTCTTCTTCTTCTTCTTCCGGATTTCTGGCCACCTTCAACTGTTTGAAGATTATTGCCAGGGTGCGCAAAAAGAGGGAAAGTGAGAATATATACAGTGAAGGATAAAAACAAGAGGAATTTAGATAAAGTGTTTGGTGAATTATAAGATAAAAGAACAAACAGTTGAACAAAATTTCAAAGAATTCTTAGATAAACTCAATAGTATTTTAGAA
>JAUMHA010330573.1:0-14323 GCA_032359765.1 Saxidomus gigantea | reverse complement strand
TTTGTCCGCAAAGAATATTTCAATTTCGACAGTGTATTTGGAGTAATCCACTTTTAGTGCCATGTATTCACGACGAATGTTACTCCGTTGTCATTTCACTGCAAATAAACACATTTCAGGTCAACTCAATGCCTCAGAAAACGATAAAACATTCAGTTTTTAATAAAGCTAATCCTCAAAGGTAAAACATTTAATGCTAATCCGCATATTTTTTTTTCTTTCAGGAGTATTGAAAGTCGAGAGACGGGCGAACAACCACACCTTTGTGGAATTTGCGGGAAAAGCTTACGCTACAAACGCAATCAATGTATTATGGCTACTGCATATATCTATAGGAATACACTGTGTTCTATTTCTGATAATTTGAACTGATGAAGGCGGAGCTTAAACTGTGATCTTTCTGCAATAGAGAACATGAGTAAAGGGTACTTTTTTCGATATTTTTATTGCCTTTTGCTTTTTGGTTAACAAGAATGATTTGGAAAAGTCTCCATCGGCCGGTCAAACATTTTGGGAGTTATGTTCTTAGTGTTTGTTTACATCGCTTGAAGTGACACTATGTTCATCTTACAGCACATAGTGTATTTTGGTGACAGTTTTATAAAAACAATTTTCGGTTGTTGTGCATTTAAATGTGTTAAATTAATGATAAAGCCACATCAGTATTTGAAGTTGGTGCTTTAGAAATAAAGAAATTGGACAAATAAAATAGTTCCTTTCTTCCCAGTGATCTCCCTTGTGTTGTTGTAGTTTTTGGTAGAGATTTCGGCAGGCAGTGGAAGGGAAGCAACTCCTGTATGCGTCCCTTTACCATACAGGAGATTAACTTTCTTTATGAAAAGAGAATCCTTTGATAAGGTATGCTTTTAAATAAATTTAATAGAGCACTTAACCTATATGACAACATAAACAGTTTACATTGACGACATGGGAAGTCATTCGCATATGTTTAACGACTAAAATGCTGTTTACTCACTATAGGCTATTTTTAGAAAATCGACGTCTAATGTATTTGCCAATAATTATAACCAAAACAAAACAGTACAATACACCTTTCAAAGATACAATGTATAGATCACACTTAACACTCATTTTTGTTTTGCCTTATTTTAACAGATCTATTAAGAGAAATTGAAAAATATTGTATTTGAAATTGATTTAAGAGTTATTTTTACAATGATAGTTTTATTAATACGAAACAGATCAATATAGTAAATTTTGATGCTGTGGAATGACATGCACGTCTATTCTTCGTTAAAATAAGGCCAAACAAAAAATGAGTGTTAAGTGTGATCTAGTCAATGGAATATACATGTATTATAAAGGCTAGTATGTTTGCATTTAAATCCCGTCATAGATTTATCTACTCTAAAATGAAATAAAAATACATAGAGGTATCAAAACTTTCAAGCGTTTAAAGCTGCTTGGTCTCAGAATTTGGTGAAAAGAAAAGTTCTTTAAACTGCCTGAAATGAACAAATTTTAGAAATAAACAAACTCTAAAAAAACACTGCATAGCCGTGTCGCTAAACCATGCATTTTTGCAAAATGCTACCTACATTTTTACTTGTGTTGATGATTTCAGCCATTACTTTTTCAGTTTTTGTCTTATATCATTGTTGAGAAATTGATTTTTAACCATGTACTGTGAACGAGCAGCTTTAAAAGGTAGAAACGCATTTTTTTGTTTACCCTGATATTTTTATTTGACAATCTAATATAACCTTTTCAGATTCACTAAAGTCACTGGTAAGTACAATCTGGTTTAACAAAACCATGCAGTTTGGCTTAAGGGGGAAGCAAGAACATATAAACATGCTGTGGGGAGACCTGGAGCTAAGCAGCTCCGCAAGTGGTACAAGATATATACAGAGAAAGCAACCAAAACAAGAAAAGGCATTAACACAGACCTCCGCATGTTCAAAACAAAAACATTTAAACAGCCTGGTAAACTTCTTACATGTACCATATAATGTTCATGTAAAATATTTATACTATTCATAAAATAACAGTAAATTGAATATACTTTATAATACATTTACAAAAAATCAAATGCAATCAAAAGAAGTACATTGTAACAGTTACAAATGTATAATAATAACAATATTAGACTAATAGATTAGTGAATATATGTTTTATTTCTTAGGTGATCCATACTGCCCGGTGGGAATGTTTCTAGAATATGGAAGTAGAAGACCACTATAATCGTTACAACCAGAGGCAGGGTTTATTTAAGAATAAACCACCACGTAAATTTAGCTACAGACATTTCGCGCTTTAATACAACACCGATGGGAGAAACACTAGGAGGATTGGCAAAGGAAATGAGTGACTGTGCTGGATTTACGGTCCGTCATGTTAATCATTCAGGACAAAAAACATTCATGAAAAAACTTGATGCAGAAATGATTCAGATGTCCCAGGCAATGGACCCAGTACTCGAACAAACTCTGAATAATATTGCTATATGTAGTTATGAGGATATCAATTCTGTAAATGACAATACTAGTACAACAAATAATTGTGTGAATGTTGTTGATTTACCTATTAGACAGAGCCCAGGTGGAACACTGAGCCTGCTTGAAAGTTTGAAAAAATCCAAAGCACACAATTTTAAACTGCACATTTAATGGCCCAGTAACTTTTGCTTTCGGGAATTAAGAGTTAACTCAAGTGTATCTTTTTTATTGTGATGGTCCAAAAAAATTAAGCAAAATATGTGTTAAATTAACGACATCGTTTCACGTTATGAGAGACAAATAAACTTGTTAATTTTAGCAGTACTTATATTTACATTAATATTGAAATTCAATGCAATATGAAACTGTACTTCGCTATTAATAAAATAAACATGAAGTTAATAAAATGTTTGAATATTGCGATCTTGTTTAAAATGTTTTGTTTAAGATCCATCAATGAGCATTGTGATAGACAAATTCACCACCAGTTTAGCCCTAATTTCCTGTCAGAAATATTACGAGGCTCAAACTCTTGACCGAGCAGTTTAACCTAAGTCACATAACCATAGAGCCCTAGACTAAACGGAGTGTGCTTCCAGTGTATTTGTAAATAAAGAAACTGTAGTCAGCCTTTTTGTTTGTTATTTGCCTTTTTTCTTTAAAACACTTGTAAATTACTCTTTTGGTTTATTGTCTTGTTAAAAAGTGAGCTGTTACATGTAGGGCTATCGGCTATTAATGAACAGCTTCTTTTTCTGTTATCATTTGTTAAGTTTTTTTCTTAGATTTTGAACATATTATTAAAGGTACATACATACCAAAATGAAAGCCGATGAATCACCTTTCCCAAATTTAAATAAATTTATCACTACTTGGATGTGCGAATAATAAATGTGTCCCTTTAATTTATGTACTGATATCTATTCCAACTGTGTTTATCGTCTACATAACAATGATTTGGAGTTCTGATGCACAGTTATCAGTTAAAAAGTTAATAATGCACACCAGAAAGACAAAGAATTTTATATTACACGATGGATATAATTGTATAATCCGAGTTGACGGATAATTCCCTCTGAACCGAATGTATCATGATAGAAACATTTTCACTACATACATGTACTTATTTAAGAGATAAACCGTCATAAAAACAAACAATATTTCAAGTTGGATGTTGTGTTGAGCAAAGTGACGTCACACTGTCTATAAAGGTACGTCATAAGTCATTCACAATCTGAATCGCTTTGCATTGGATGAGTACCAGACTGGTTTTACCGACACGGGCAAAATTACTGGAAATGACTACAGTATACTGATCCGATATGTACTGACTCTAGAAAATATCTGTGATTTTATTCAATAACAAAACCCTTTACAGCTACTTATACGATGTGGATAATTTATTCCTGAAAACGTGCCTTAATTCAAACTAAGTAACTGACCGGTCAATAATACTATTTGCTTAGGTGGTGGTCAGTACTGATAAAAAACGGTCAACACCAAACACTATTGGTAGTTTGGAAGTTATGGTTATAAATGCACTAATATGTCGGCACATTACTCCTCGAAGTGTCATTGTTGTTAGTAAGGGAGATATGAAGCATTTTATGTGAATATCCAATGAACAGAAATTTATTTGGTTGTTGAGATCAGAGGACACTGAAGTAGTTACGTTGTATTAAGTTTGCTAAATGCTTACATCAACTGCACCAAAAGAAGGTAATACAGTATTCACGTATTACTATTTCTAATACAATGTTGTTTCTATCACATAAGTTATTACACAGACAGGTTTTAGAATTTCACTACTGCATAACAATAAATGACAAAATTAGTTGACATACATGTAGTATATATATTGTAGTAATATAATAATATATCCATTACTCAGACTATTTAGTGTGAAATTAATTTGATTGTTTATAGTTATAACAATTTATACTTTTTAACCAATACGAATTCAAAAGTTTTAGATTTTATAATATCCTTGTTATATGTTGAGTACATTGAAATAATTGAGTCAAACATATATGTCATGTGAATGACCGTATGATTGGATTAAAAATTATTATATTCAATTATACTCTATTCTAAGTGCGTCGATACGTGAATTATGACGCACTTCCTGTCATCTGTCTGTGAACATTCACTTGCTTAATAAAACCTAAGAACGAACCTCAATTTCTGTTTATGATGTTCGGAATTATCACAGTACCTATTTTTATCCGTAATGTGATTCCTGATGATGCCTTATTAAGTTTGTTAACGTTCCAGCATCTATCCATTCAGACAATTTAAGTCAAATCATTTGTATATTAAAACTTTATTTGTGACATGTTACATCTTCACACCATACTCGCTTATATTAAACTTTTAGGCAGCGCTATGTGTATGTGCCAGCAAAAAGGCACTAAATCTGTTCTACAACTACATGTACCCCAGAACCGTATGCACCATGCATAGAGGTCTCTATACTTATTATTGTACCTTGTATTTTGTATTGTGATAGTTAAAGATTATTCGTGAGAAGTGAACTGATCAAGGAATAAAGGGTGCCATTAAACATGATGCATTTTCAGAGGCTGCGACATAATTTGTTAAGCTCTTTTTCTTCTTGAATGCGTCAAGGTCTTAAAATTGTAAGGAAATGCAGAAGCTTTATGTTAAAATTGTTTACCGTACAGCAACTATTTGTATCACAATGACTTGCCTAAAAGGAGTCATGCAAATTAAATTATTCCTAGACTTTTCGTAAGTATGTTGCTTCGAATAGTTGTCTTTTTTCACTGGTCCAAAACTATACCAGCACTTTACACGTGTTTGCTTTTTTATCACCAAGCAAAATTCTGCGCTTGATGATTTTTATGTTCATGTACTATGATACTCCAATCATACAGAAGACATTTAAGAGTTTTTATGAACTTTTTGCAATATTATCATTATCCAATCAAAATGTACCTTTCAAAGTAAATTTTCGATTCCATATAAACTTTTGACATGTAATATCTTATTTAGTGGCTTGTAAAAGCTTATGAACTTTCTGTCAGAAGCAAGCTAAGTGCAGGTACATGTACTTCAAAAACTTTTCAGAGAAACATTCTTGTTTTGCCAGAAAAAACAAACCTCCAATGGTTCAGTCAGTCCGGGCAACTCTCAGCCTATTGTCTCAATAAGCAAGCAACACTCGGGTTCAAACCCCGAACTGACTTGCTTTGGCGTGTATAGATCTGGTTCTTTATTCTTAGTAACTCAACAGTGGACTCTTAACATATAAAACACTACAGATAGGTAGATCAATCTGTCGAAAATCCCCCAAAATATTAGCTTTTCAAAGATATCGTCATAAATTTCAGAAAGACAATAATTAATGATATATACGTTAAGACTCATGGACATTTCAATGCGTAATAGTTTCATTCCAATTTAATAAAGATGAAATCTGTAAAAAAAAAAAAATCTTTTTTTGACTATCCCAGTCAAAATTTGAAATCCAGTCTTTGTGTGACGTGTATTTTCATTCATTTACATGAACATATCGATAAGAGAAACAACTCTGTATAACTCATTTCTTACATGTTTTCAAAACATCTGCTGTGTATTAAGCTTCATTCTAGAACATAATTCCGTATTAAAAACTTTGATGTCAATATGATCTAGAAACTACACCAACTTGGCGAGATTTATCATTTATGTGTCACTCAATCAAAGAAAAATCGAAAAATGGACAAATCTAGGCTTTGTTGTTATTACAAATTATTTCCCCATATACATGTTGTAATATATCATTCAGATACTCTAGGTGTAAAACACATATGTTGTTTTACTAAAGCACTTGATTTTGACATTTACAATGAATTGAAATTAAAAAGGATAAATCCTCATATTAGGCAGTGCTTTATTTCATATTAACTCATTTCCCATTGATACATAGAGAGTTTATTAAGATTGATCATCTAATGTTTAAAATGTTTGTTACAATCCATTTTTCAAAAATAGTTCACTTCTATATAGACCTTTACGCATTTGTGTTAGAGTAAGCTAATGTTCGCTAAGTCTAGTACTGGTACTATACTTCAGCAAAACTCCCTATATAGTAACCTGACTGCTGATCGTTTTGTAATCACTTCAAGTAAATCATTGATGCTTATGTGTGAGGATTCCAGGTGCACTTTATACAGCTCACATTATCAACAAAGACACCACTCAGAGTATGAGTTACTCAGATACACCCACCTCCTTCTTTATACTATTCAGCATGAAGGAAACCAATTTAAATAAGTTAGTTAACAGGACCAAGTTAAAAGCAATGCATATACACCTAACAGAAATATACAGAAACAAATAAATAATTGAATGTAAAAAGTAAAACAAACACACAAGTATATGTTTTATTTAAAAGTAATCATAGACGTGTATCAGGTACATGTACTTTTATTCGATAATGCAATTGTCTCAGTGTTGAATTAGACAAAATAAAAATGGTCTAAGCGTTTGCTGGTAATTTAAACTATCTTATCCACTTCTAACAATTCTAAACAGACATGAGATCGAGCATAAACGTTTCCAGTATTGATTAGACGTACATGTTATGAACCGAAGATTACGACTGTAAAAAGGAACTAGTTTCAGGTTATCGTTCATTTGATTTTTATAAATATTTAGCCTATACGCAAACATTGTTTTGTTGGTTTGTTTTTGTTTCGAAGTTGGGGTGAAAGAGGAAAAAAAAGATTTGCTCGCTCATGCCAATTTTGTTTATGAAAAGTCGTTAGAACAACACATTAATCTAATGTAGATTAAAGCCAATTAAAATCTCCTTTATAAGTGACCCCCCCTCCCAAAAAAAAAACAAAAAAAAAACAACTGACATGCAGGACCATAAATGTTATTGATTTGTACGGATAATTGATTTATAACTTAATTCCTGATGTTTATATAAACAGTTTTGTGTAATATTGACATTTTACTTTTATTGCAGGATATGAAAAATACTTTTGAATAACTGCAGAATAACTTTGATTTAAAGTTACAAATGTATATTGAGGATGTTAATACGCTCAAGTTATTACTTCTACAGCAAACTTTATTACTTTGTTTAAAAAATTAACGTCACAGTTGAAACATAAAAGAAAATACTCTTTTAAATAACTGCAGAATATCTGTGTTTCATAGTTAGATTGAGCAATGTTTTATACATGTATACTCAAGTAATTACTCTAACAGCAAACCCATTGTCTCATCTTTTAACTAAATAAAATATTTAGATGTTACAGTAGAAGCATAAGAGAAAGTATTTGCTTATTTTACATTCAGTTGCATTTTAATTTACAATGAAATAAAAAAATAAAGAAATAAATACAGGCAGAAGGAATCTTTATAACATTGCTTAATGTAATTACAGTCAGAAGGATTATTTATAACATTGCTCATTGTAACTATGAACTATCAGTTATTCTGCAGTAATTAAAAAAGTATAAAATTTCTTTTATGTTTCAGTCGTTACAGAAAATTAATTAATTATTATCTAAAACTTTTGATATAATAACTGTAAGTGATCATTTGCTTATAGAGAACGTATTTGCTTGAGTACATTGGAAATGTAACTGATTTTATATCTTAATTTGATTGGGAAAGTACATTCTTAAAAGGTAACTGGTGAAATGAAATAATCCTATCTTATAAAGGTCTTTAAATTTATGTAGAACAGACATTCCGTTTCTGCATTATCTGCATATAATGTAAGGGAGTTATACAGTAGCTGAATATGATACACAGAAGCTAGTCTACCAGTGACCAGTCATGTTAATTGACCCCTGCTGTGAATTCGCTTTGAATTCGCATGGCTGGTATATCTTAGATGGTTAAATTTAGCAGCCAAATGTTAAATGAAAGTAATTCGTTGTTATGACGTCCGAATTTCTGATGTCAATGTCACTGGCCGCCTTATTTGCAATGTTTAAGCTCCTCTTTGCTTTTAATAGTTTAAGAATAAATATGTAAAAACCGGACCATGAGTATGTCACATTGTTATTACCAAAGGCGAGGATTTAAGAACAGTGGATCTTAATCAATGTAAATAAATGTTGAAATATTTAGTTTATAATTTGTTTAAAGTGTTTACGTTTTGATTTTATATATGTCGCAGTGAAACAGCATTTTTATCTTATGTTACAGGCATACATAGTAAAAGTACATTACAAAAAATGTATAAAATATAACATGTATTACTTGAGCAACAATATTTACGGGTACATGTGTTGCTATGTACTTTTCCCGCAATACAATAAAGCTTATGTTTCTTTTTGTCAAAACTCTGAAAACTATACAGTAATCATAAAAACAGTGTATGCTATATACATGCTGATTTTCCGATTCGAGGACAACGGGATGTAGGGGCAATAAACGGGCAATAAATGACGCATTATTGCGGAATTTTATGGCACGTAACTTCTCTAATTAGTGAGATATTGTCTCCTCGCCTAATTTGCATTAAATACTTGTGTTTGGCTGGAAGCCTCTCACACGCTCATTTAACATGACGATCGCTTCGCCAATCAAATTATCAAATAATGGCGATGACAATGTCAGAAGACTGTGGCATTTTATATATCAAATGCAGATGTAACAATCCAGATTTACCATGGTCTGACCAGTCAAACAAAGCAGCATACATTAGCTTTCCCGGTGAGTTATCGAAACAAAACCAAGATATCTCACTGTGCATCTTTATTTACATAGAATTTAGTACACAAATTAACAGCAACCCCAGTTTGCTTGAAGTCCTTATTAACAAACTACTTTAAGAATACGTAACTGTGTAGTACCAGTGGGGTGGTATTCTGCTTGTATGTTTTTATATACCAACTGGCAATATACCGCCTCTTTTCAATTGTATAGTTCTTTACCGCTGGCCCTCTAAAATGGCGCCATTTGTTGTCACTAGTGAGAAATAATTGTGAGCGGAGTCAGCAAATCAGATTGCAGAACCGCTACACGTAAACAGCGATTGAAACGGTTCTTAGCGGTCATCGGTCCGGTGAACGATCTGGTCAACGGTTGTGGACCGATATAACCGAACCAGAGCGCAAACGCAAAACGAACAGCAAACAAAACGGAACCGAACTGCTAAAATGGAAAAAAATTAACGTTGGTAATTTTGTTATCAAACTGAAACACTTGTTATGAAAGGTACATATATATGTGTTTATCAGGAATGTTTAATTAGTATGATCGCGAGCCCAATTTACATTGTATAAATAAACTAGATATTTAGCTACTTTTTTGTTCGACATGTTTTTTTAGATTCTTACATTGAACCATCTGATAATTTTGTGAATGTTGCAATTGGAAAAAATGCGTATCAGTCAAATACGACCGATAGCGGAACTGCAGACAAAGCTGTAGATGGACGAATTGCACAGACGTATTATGTACAACAAGTAGCACAATGT
The DNA here is from genome assembly GCA_032359765.1 of Saxidomus gigantea. Classification (NCBI taxonomy): domain Eukaryota; kingdom Metazoa; phylum Mollusca; class Bivalvia; order Venerida; family Veneridae; genus Saxidomus; species Saxidomus gigantea. The sequence goes on along the minus strand of JAUMHA010330573.1, from coordinate 4,413 downwards.
ACCCACACCACCAGCACCAAAAATATTTTCTGGGAGGTCGACTTGGATAAAACGTACATGATTCAACACGTGATCATATACAATCGAATGGATTGTTGTGGTAAGTAGTTGTAGAAAATACTTATTTTAGTTTCGGCTACTGTTACCATTTAATTATATCTGGTGTTCTTTACAATGATATCTGACGACTCCAGTATGCATTATGTGCTTGAAAATACTATCTATTCGGTCGTTAGTGTAATATTTTACAAGAGCATGAGGACTATCGGGAGTATTGATTTCATTGTGATTATTTTGTAAAATAACCAGAAATAAAACAACCATAAAGCTTGTTTTTATGTTCATTATTACATAAGAAAGTTTCAACTGTACGGTCCTCAGAGGTATGGGGCATCGTTCACACAATGGGATTCATTGATCTGTGTTGTGAAACAGAGAAAGATAGCATCGATTTGAAAATAGAAATTCACTTACACATGCAACGTCTAATGCGAAAATCAAGTTTAGAAAATTAGCGGTCTCTTATTTATATGACTGAAACATAACTTTTCTGTTGTAAAAATAGATTTTGTCTATCTGTACGAGTACAATATAATGGCGAAATGTCTCTTTCCTATTTCTCAAAGTGTTTATCATCTCAATGATAAATATGCATCATTTGTATACAAAACTCAATAGACATACATTGTAACAGTTGAATTAATAAAAACATGCAAAAGTATAACTTGTTAACACATTCTCTTATAACTAGTGACTATGTCATGGGATATTAAGTAAGAAACCGTAGTTGCGTATAGTTCTCAAGTCGTTAATTTAGTACTATATAAATGTATGTAAGTGGTAATTGAACTTTATATATAAGTCTTAACATGTCAAAAGTAGTACTGCATTTGTTTAAATATGCACATGTTTTGACTACCTTCATTCCTATGGAACCTATAAAATTAAAGGTAAAAAAGTTAAATGGTAATTGTCAAAATATTATATAGCTTGGAAATATTTCAGGGGAAAGACTGCGGGATGTTCAACTTTGGATCAAGAAAAGCGGCGCAAATTACACGTTGCATGGGTATCAAGAGGGCATACTTAGACCAATATACACGTTTTTGCTGGAAACTGCAGTCGCAGGACAGTGGGTTCGAATAACAAGAAACAACTCCGTAGCTGAGTCCCTTACTCTTTGCGAAGTTCAAGTATTTGCAAGGTTTCGGTTTAATGAAACATGTAAGTTTTCCAAGTATTTCACAGTATTGAACAACTCGTTTCATTATAAAAATCATCGTGGAGTGTTGTTTCGGTGGTCCGCTCACTTGAATATTATCGCTTATTGCAGCGTTTAACTTTCTCCAAGAACAAAATGTTTTGATATTTGGTTTTCCACGTAGTATTTGTGGATATATAACACATCTAGTTTATAATTATGTCGTGACGAATAACATCATCATATAATACATGTACGTTCAAATCAAAATACAAATGTTCTTAACCCACGAAGTGCTCAAAGGTGAGCTATTGGGATCGCCTGTTGTCCTTCTGTCGTCTGTCTTCTGTCAACACTTTACCTTCTGTATGAAATAGAGGCTGCAGTTTTCACTGGAATTTCATGAAACGTGATCAGTATGACTGCCTTGGTAATATTTAGGTCGAGTTTGAAAAAGGGTCATTTTTGGTTAAAAACTAGGTCACTGGGTCAAATCATAGATAATCCTTGTGTATTGAATAGAGGTTGCATTTTTCATTGTATTTTCAGGAAACTTAGTCCGTATAATTGTCTTGATAAAACCTTAGGAAACCTTGAACATAGATTATCAAACTATTGTCAAAAATTAGGTCACGGGGTCAAATCATAGAAAAACCTTGTGTATGCTATAGAGGTTGCAATTTTCATTGAACCTTAATGAAACTTAATTATTATGCAAGAAATAGGCCACCAGGTTAAAAACTTTGTGTATGCCATACACGTGGCATTTACAACCAAGTCATCATGTAAATTGGTCAAAAGGTTTGCCTTCTCAAGGTCAAATAAAATGTTTGTGTTTATGATATATAGTTTAAAGTTGAAGTTTCAACACATATTGTCACAAGTCGAATGTGAGCGATAAAGGGCCATTTTGGCCCTCTTGTTAAATGTTTAAATTTATTCACCTGCTTGTCGCAATAAAAAAACCTCCCTTCTTGCCACTTCAAGTAACTATCGGAAATCAGCTCGTAACGAACGTAATCAATTGACAAGGATAATTTAGATGTAAGGCGGTAAATCAATGTACATGTACTTAACATGCTAATTTGTATTGTATTGGTAATGTATTTTTAGACCAGATTCAATTGCTAGCTTTATCCAATCATCCTCAAAACATAGCATTTCAAGAATCAGAAGCCACATTTCACTATCAGACTCAAATATACCCCATTACCATAAGGATCATATTTTATCTAAAAATGATCGGGCTCATACATGATACCTTTTACAAGGCCGACTACATTGCTAACTCTTTAATGAGACTCAGTAACCACCACTTTTCAATGAAACGTAAATGCCACATTTTAACGACTAGACGTTACATTGTAATGCAAGCTGTTTTCATTCGCATTACAATATTAGCTCTTGTCGATCAGAACCAATTGCTTGTGCTTACAGATTACACAGATTTGGGAGCTGTTGGTGATCCAAGAAGCATTCCTTGCCTTTATAGACTTATTTTAATCATTGACAATGTTTCTTCCTTTCAAATAATTCTTTTTAGGCCCTTGGTTTCTGATACATGCAACTGATCCTGAAGTTTAAGTCATAACTCCAATATGATTAATAGTCTCTCCTGGGCCCTCGAGGAAACATTTACATGAACCCAGGGTTTTAGAAGGTTTTACCGATCACACTCAAATGGTTACCTCTGTTTATATGCTACATGTTCTATTAGATGATGACACTTTTTATATTGTTATCACTATATAGATGATAATTATATTCGTTGATATCAAAATAGTATGGATTTCAGACGAAAATAATCAGAATCATGACAGCGATGGTATTTTCCAATGCAAAGACGGCAGGGAAATTCCAATTGATCATAAATGTGACGGAGCATTCAACTGCGTGGATTTCTCTGACGAAATGTACTGCAGCACTAGAAGTAAGTAGAGTTGTATTTTTCTGTATCTTCTTAAGACATACTCTAAAGTGGCTAAAATCACGATACAATTATTTTGTTTGATCTTGATATAGTAGTCACCACGGTGGTGTACCTTTGAATAATTGGTTACAGGATCTTTAAGCATTGGACTTCCATGCTTTAGGAAGTAAGTGTTTTCTTTTAAATACAAAACGTCCGAAAGGGAAACAATGTAAATGTATATTATATATAATAAATATATTATATCAGTGACTTACATTCAGTATGATTCAATGGCCTTACATTTCGAGACTACATTAAAAACGACAGAGAAAACGTAACTTATTTTCACATTTTAGATGCTGAACGTAAGTCACTTTTATAATATATTTAAACAGAGTATGAAGTTATGGCATACCTTTACACTCCAAATCCAAGTCCTCTATGAGTGTGCGTTTCTTTATAAAATGAAATGAGGGAAACTTCTACAACAACACGAAACAGTTTTTGATCTGAAGAACAATTTACAGAGTATTCATCACTTTAATTTGCATTTTACTCTTTCTATCATATATCACTTCATTCGTTAGACGTTTCAGGCAGTTAAGTTTCAACACAGTGTTTTCTGTGCGTGTTAACAAATATGTTATTTATATAAAATGAAGAAATTGTTGTATCTGTGTATATATCGAATTTACCTGAAGCATTCTATTTCATCGCTTTATTATTTAAGATAGGTCCACACCTTACGTCTGAATATTTCAACCTCCTCAGAAAACGGTCATATTTTGCATATGACGTCTACGATGTATGTACTTTAATGTGTTGCTATTTGATAGGAACACGCTCACGAGATGTTGACGTCATGACGTTGTCAAGCAGTCTACCAATTTTCTTTCGGCGTTTTCATAAAAACGTTCGTTTCTCTGGTATTTATGGACGTATTTTGAAGATTAAATTTGTATTTCTCTAGAAACATTTAGGCCTAACTTTTTATTGCATATTTTTGAAATATTGAATATATTTATTGGTGATTTGAATGATATTGCGCCAATTTTGACGTAAATAACGTAGTATTTATCAGCTACTTCTGAACACGTTTTGCCGTTTTACGAAAAGGTTTGTCCGGTGACCCAATCTGATTGTTCAAATATATTACTACCATAGTGTAGATGGTTCAAAATATTTAAAAAAAAACCAATAGGTCATCTAAGTAGATTTTTTTAAATTTTGAAATTTAGTTACGGTTATGCGTTATTTTTGTGCGTCAAAATGTAACGTCAACGTCGTTATTTCAACTGCA
>JAUMHA010330462.1:0-14323 GCA_032359765.1 Saxidomus gigantea | reverse complement strand
GGGTAACTAGGTTCTGCGGGGCTAACTTCACGGGGATGCGGGGTAACTAGGTGCTGCGGGGCTAACTTCACGGGGCTTTGGGGATAAATGGGGCTGCGGGGCTTACTTCATTCTCGTCAATTCTATTTAAACAAAGTTAAATAACATTAATAGTACTTGACATACATGTTATGCGTAACGTACTGTTGCACAGTTATACTATACTGGACCTATATTTGATTACGGATACAATACATGTACAGTAAACTCCGTTTATAACGAACCCAGTGGGACAATTTAAATTTCATCTTTATATCCGGAGTTTGTTATATCCATATAACATTTTCATATTAGATAAAAGAAGAGAAAAAATCTCGAGCAGATAAAAGTATTCCTTATATCCGGATTTTCGTTATATCCGGAGCCGTTATATACGGAGTTTACTGTATAAATATGCACTGCTTGCTAAATTACAGACAAACCAGATGTGCATGAAACACAATATAACTGAGTCCCCTAGTCCAGTCTTATCGAAACGAAATACAAGAATGGGCTTAACGCATCTCACAAAGCGCCTAGACTTACGCAGTAAAAACATGAAATGTAACAGCACATTGCAGTGCTACATATTTTCAAAACGCCAAAGTTATATAAACGTAGACGCATGTAACACCGGATGCAGCTCCTATCGAATACAGCTCCCCGTGGAGCTGTATTCGACGCACATTAACGATTATTAATTTCTTATATGAGCACGAGGTTCAGATCGAAATATCCGTCACTGAGGGTAACTCTTTTGGCGGGAACGAGGCTCTGCCGAGTTCTCGCGAAACAGTTACCCGAAGTGACGGATATTTCCATCTGAACCAAGTATCTCATGGAAGAAACTTTTTCTTGGATACTGTCTTGCACTTTGAAATAGATGTTTAAAAACAAACTTATCGAAATGATGCATTTTGATATAAAAACAAACGTTCTTTAGATGCTATGTATGGGTAAGTGACGTCACATTGTTTATAACGTTACGTCACAAGTAAGCACGCATTAAGTCGTCTTACACGGGGGGTGTAAGATGAGATTTGCCAGCACTGGTAAAAACTGCAGATAACCCCATCCGGTATGCAAGAATACAGCTCCCTTGGTATAGTAGAGCTGTATTCGAATCAAAGCATCTGCAAATTCGAATAAAGCTCCCTACGTTTGCTTTATTAAAATATATAAAAAGCCATGATCTCTATGTTAAAAATGTCCACAGGTAGAAATTAGAAATTTGTCCCACCATCTGTCTGTTGTCCTACCCTGTCTGTTGTCTTATCTATCCGTGTGTCAGGCTGTACACCCTGCTGGGTATGACCTTCATTCCGTAAACAATGTTTTGCCTTATGTGCTACCGTCATATGAAAACAATGAAGGTTTATTGAAAGGAAGAAATTCTTCAATATCAGCAAAATAGTCATGAAACTTGAAATGTTCCTTCAACTGTCCGTCCAACACGTAAGGACAAAAAGACTTAAGTACTGCACCCTGAATAGCGATATGGATCCTTATCATTCTTTAATAAATTATTAGCCGCGTATTTGTATAAACGAATGCATCGGGTCACTGGGGCGCTCTATTCGAAAAAAAGGTACCAGAAGCCCGAATACAACTCCCATTTAATTAGGGGAGCTGTATTCGTAAAAATGAGCTGTATCCGGTGTTACAGACGCAAACGCAGACCATATGTCATCATTTCAAACTAGCTAAAATCTTTCAAAACATACATGTTGGTCAACAATTATGAATTGCAATTTATTCCTATAAGAATTTAAGTTGTTGTTGTCTTAATATGAAATGCCTTTACAGCTGCTAGTAAGACACTTTTACTATTAATTGTAGAGTCGTAATGCTTAAGACCTATCAGTAAGCTTAAAACTTGATATTGTGGTGATTGCCTTGTCACACAAATAAAAGATTTAAGACCGCCGTGTATAATAACATTAGACCACAGCTTTGAACGGATTGTTTCATTATTTGGACAGACCATGAACAAATGCAAAGTTCTATCCCCAACCATATATTTACACAGCATGGCAAGTATCAGATTCGGCTGAACATTAATTAGTTTGAGGCTTATAAGAGCAATTAATATCCATCAATCAGTCCTATTAATTGAAATAAATGCCGTGGCCTCTCCATATATACCTGTCTCCCATGTCACATGTAAAGACGCTACCATAGTATAACCATTGCGACTGCTGGAGTATATGTGTCTGTATATATTGTAACATATCCAAAAAACTTGATAATAAGCCGCAGCATATTCAGATTCTTTGCAAGGAAGCTGTGGCTTATTTCTCAGTGCGGCTTATTTGAAAGTTGTTTTTTTCAGCGCAAGAAAATAAAAATGGCGTTTAATTGCTACCGGAATTTTATGGATCTTAATTTCTGTTTGACGTTTGCCTTTTAAATACATTTTATCTGAGTTTAATGTGACTATAACAGTAAACGTTTTATCAGGGTGATTGTTTTATGCTAAATAGTGAAAATAAAATTAAAAAGCAATATTTTACTTTATCACAGTTTTATCCCTGTTCAGCCTGTAGAAAATAATGGCGGAATATTTCCAACCCGGCTGATTTTCAGGTACAGTAACACTGCAAACAAAATGTTTGCTAATTTTTCAGACCGGCTTATTTTTAAGACCAGCTTATTGTCAAAGTTGTAGGGTATGTCAATAGATATGGCTTATTGCAGCAGTTTATAAGGCATAAACATACATCTAATGTTTAGTTTTGAGTTTAAAACTAAAATAGCATCTATTTGATGCCCAGTGTTTATTAAATGTATATTAAAGCTAACAACATTTGAAAATAGTAATTCTAGCATAAAATGTGCTATTTTTGCCCATTTTGCCGGTGTTTAACAGGAGAAAAAACGTGTGTTAACGGGGAGATTCACGCGCCGTCATAATCCGTTTTCATTTATGCGCAGTACAGGGCCATATAAAACAATGGACCTGTCTCCCAAGTCTTACATCATGTACGGCGTCAACAGTGCCGGGTTTAAAAACCGCTGGTGATGTCATAAATATGACGTAAACAACACGGACGTTATCCCGCGCATTATTGAACGTCGTACCAGTTAGAGTGTTTCGTTCTTATTTTTATGATTTGTTATGCTATTTATGCTAGAATAGCGTTAACCCACGTTTTTTCGTGTTATAACACCTGCAGAAACCCTCGGGATATGTTGGTGCCCTCGCCTTAACGGGCTCGGGCACCAACCATCCTTCGGGATTCTGCAGATGTTATAACACGAAAAAAACGTGTTTTAACCCTACATAAACATATTATATTGCAAATTACATGCATCGTTCGCACTTACAACTCACAACCGTGTATGTAAATTCATTATAGTAATACAAAATCCTTAAAGATAATTATCGATGTTATTTAAAGTTATCTTCCTTATTGAATGACGCGTGTCATGGCTATAAAAGCAACTGTTCAGAGGGTAAGTGCAAATATTTCGTTTTGGGTGTAAGGACATATCTTTTCCTGTAAATGATTGGTGATTGGGTAATCTACATGCAGGCATCATGAAGGTAGGCTTATTTATCTATTTCTCGTAAATTATAATTTTTGAGCCGTATATTCATCTTGTTTTTAAACAAATATGTTCAGAACTATAAACATGATAAATGTATACAGAAGATATTGCTTTCAATTGTATTTAACATGCTGGAGTGAGAAAAACTTAGAGAAATATTATCCGATGATCGCAATTATCAAGAACGTAGTTAAGGGGGTTTCTTCTTTATAAGCTGTTCCATGTTAAATGCAGAGTTTTGCACAATTGATATTTTAGAAGGGACATTACAAAATTTGTTTCGTAAGAAATTTGGTTTTAAAGGTTTGTTTAACAATAATAACTCTATAATTCAATTTACGTGAATAAGTGTCATAGTATTCGAATACGTAACATGACTAGTGACTAGCAAGGATTCAAAAATGAATAAATAATACAATAACAAATTTTGAAGTCCCTGGATCACTTTTCAATGTACTAATATAGTTAAATAAATGCACTGGTAGGATAATGATAGAACCATGTTCTATTAACTCTAACACAATGTTGACATGTGCATACCTTTCAAGTTGTTTCTTTACGTAAAAGAGTTGTAAGAAAGCCTATCTTACTTTTTTGCAATATCATTGACAAAAATACTGCGCTATATTTCTGACATGTACTTATCAATTCAGAATACATGTAGCAAAATTAGGGATGGTATAGGTACAAATCAAGATAATCTTTTTCAGTAAAATAAGAGCTACTTGTAATACGGATATTTTCACAGACTTACGGTTCTTGCGTACTCTTCAGCGTTAAAGAGCACAAACGGTTATCGATCGGCGAATGAGGGGGCAGTTTCGGTCCGATAACAAAAGCGTATGATAACATTGTTTTATGTATCTTGAATGAATAATTCTATGATTATCGTGTATTTTGCTAAATTATTAACTTATTTCTACTACAAATTATATCCTTACTTAAATAAGTATATTCTTGTAACATTAATTGTAAATCAAAGCGCTGAAGGCACTGAAAATGTTCGGTCTGAAACATGTATAGATTATCGTAAGGATTGGTACTTAGTAGAGGAATGTAGAACACATGTTTTGCAATATGTCTGATAGTTTTAAGTGGAACATCTGACCACTTGATGTAACAGCATATTGAGCAATGTAACGGATGGTGAGATTCCTCCTTAGTCAAGTGGTTAGAGAAGCTGAAGCTTCTCAATTATTGAGACTCTTGGGATCGAGCCCCGCTATTGACCACGTTTTTTTATGTGAGAAAGTTTGCAATTTTTTATAAAGAAAATAGTCATAGTACTGGTCCTTACCAGGAATTTCGTAAAATTAACTGCCCGCCTGTAAATAAACGTACATGTAACTGAAATGTATTTTCTTTGACGTAGATCTTTTTTCTAGACTAAGTAATGAACAAAGAACAAAGTTGGAATATTTCATACATGTGTACATAGTATACATTGTACTGAGCACTTGAGCATGGCTTACAACGTCATTTTTTCACCATTGTAGACATTAACACATTTCTTTAATATCGTCATGAAAATTAATGATCAATTGCATTCATGGTATAAAACATAATATACGCGATATAATAAAACAACTTTTTATTGGTGTTCCATTCATAACAAATTGTTTCCCACCGGGTGTTAAACCCAAACATTCCTATCTAGCCCGTTCACGATAAAACAGTCGTAGGGTACATGTAACATTTACCATAAAACACAACATTAAGCAGAAACTGCTTACACATTGATGGGCGACCAGTATTGAATCAGACCAGCCTGCTTGCATGGTTGCAAAGTCCATTATGTTGGTTTTCCCATGACGCGGCTCACTTTTTGGACTTTAAAAGTACAATTGCATTTTGTTAGTGGCCTGTTGTTTTAAGTAGCTTTTGAAAGTGAACAGTATGTTATATTGCATTTTAAAGCTTTAACAATCAAACTTAAGCATATTTAAATCGCTCACTTAAAAAATCTTGCAAACATATATTTGTGTAAAATGCGATATTTACGATGAACGTTTTTTGATAACATTTTATGCACCTGTATAAAACAGATACTTTGAGGTTAAACATGGCTTCATCAAGAAAGCATAATTTTAGTGAAGCTGATATTCGTTCTCCATCGCCAAAACGGCAGAGGAATGTTTTAATTCTTGAGATTAGAATTAGTATTCGAATTATCAACCGTACCCACACGTACTAAAATCAAAAGCATACACAAACGTTGATACATGTATAATGTTTTACTAGTGACTTTGTATTATTATAAATATTTAGGATAGTAATAGTATAATAAAATTGTAATTGCTTTTACTATTGTTGTTTTTGTCAATTGTAAAACATGTAGTAACGATAGTTACAATCATTATAAAACGTATTATCATTTTTATTGTTCTATTATTATTTTAAGAATTACTCTTATCATTTCTTATCGTGAGCCTCGATTCTTCAGTGGTTAGGGAACGTAAAGTCTCGGGTTCGAATCCCAGATGGCCGAAGTGGGAAAACACAAAAAAGAACAATAATGCCACTCCTGCCCTAGTCCATTCAGCTATAAACGGGTAGCAACGATTAAAAACTCGTTGTCTGTCTCACGCGAGTGTTAACATCCTGAACTATGCAATAAGCTGTAGTGGCTTTTTTGACATAAATTCGCATTTACTCTATTTTCCTTTTGTATTAGCAACTACTACAAAATTTGGCTACAAAAATTGTTCTTGTTCTAAAACATATAATATATTATCTAAGTTATTGTATTTTTATTACGTCATATTCGTTGGCTCGGCATGAGATGTCAACCTTTATCATGCAACTAGCATTAAATCTGAGCGATAACATCTGTCAGATATCTTAAAATGCCATCACGTCAGTGACATGATACCACTTTGTAACCACACCCACATGCCGGACTACTTCCAGCTCAACAATCAGGACTCCTCAAGAACAGCCACAGAGAAAAAGCTATATAAATATTGCATTTATCTTATCATTTTTGTATTTTCGTTTACAAATCATGATTAATGATGAAGCCTCGCCTTTTCCGACCGCATCTATATCATCTGATATCACATGTTATCAATCTTCTGTATATCATTATGTCATAACATCTGTATTGACAGATAACTCTACTTTTGGTGGTCACTGTGTACGTTTGTAAGGTGTATCCGTATGGACCGAACCAAACTGAAGTCGAAGCTGCATTAGAAAAAGCAAGGGAGATAAACCTTCTGAAGAGGGGTATCAATTTCTTTGAAAGAGAATGTAAGTTATTATTGTTGCCTTCTTTCTTTTGAATGCCTCCGACACTTTGTATTATATGCGTCAGAAGTCTCTATGTTAGGAGATTTTATTATTACAGTACTCTAAAAAACATTATTACTAACCTATAGTTAAGTCATAAGGAAAACTAAAGATTCTGAACTGAAAGCAATGGAGACTAATAGAAGAATGTTTGCAGGCAGATTCCAACAAATCGGACCCAACCAACGAAATAGTTTTAAACATTTTTTTAGATATCAACGTAGTTTATTTACAAGCATGTCACGATTTTATCAGTAAATATTATATATCCCATTCGTATGTCTGGGCCTCAAGGCGTGACATAAACAATTATTTCATATCTTTAGCTCCCGATCTCAGACTAACAGTTGATGATGCTTTTGCCAATTGCTATAAGACTTGAAAATATCAAATTCAAAACCTGTACTTGTGACAGCTCATTTATATTTTCAGTATATTAATTGCCTTAACTAACCGTTTATTTGAAATGTTTGTGACTCTACCGACCAGTTTCAGATAATAGCAGAAGTGTTCATCGGTGTCCATTATCCTTTCATCATGGAATACGTCAGCAAGTTGGTGATAAGGTGTCTGAGAGTAAAACAAACGATGCTCTCCTGGCTGTGAGAATCCTAATGCAAGGGTGAGTATAGAAACATCGTGTAAACGAAAAGGAAATCCGTTTCGTGGAGGGCTCTCGATAGCCTTTTAACACATGTTTGGTCCGATCCTTTTGTATATTCAAGCTTTGTATATTTGATGTATTTATGTTTGAATTATATATATATGCAATAAAATATCATTAAACTAAATCCATAATCGATGGAAAGTACTTTGGCATTTTAGATTATACTCCAATAACAGTGTGTGAAAACAGAAAATTTATATACATGTAGTTGGGTTCAAATAATTCGTGGTGCCATACTTTGTTGTGAAAAACTATGTTTATATTCACCAGTTACGACAAACAATTGTTTACTGCCTACGCGTTTAGTTTTGATAATGTTTTTCAGGGGCGGATACAGCAGTAGCGATTTAGAGCAGGAATCGGTTACGGAAATGTTCGAACGTATGAAGGGCCTTAAATGTGACATTCCATATCCGGGCAAGTGCGACTTCAAGACAACGTACCGAACTGCTGATGGCTCATGCAACAATATTCAAAACCCAAATTGGGGAATGGCCGGAAATATACAGCAAAGAGTTATTCGCAACGATTACGGTATTTATGTTATCAAACAAATTCAGTGAATGATTTTGCAAATATAATAAACATTACATTGAATTATACGAAAAACGAGTAACACTAAACCTTTATGTTGACTCGACCACTCCTCTGAAATCACAGTACATGTCTAGAAAAACTAAGAATATATTTGTTTGGGAATATATCATTCACTTATTATTTCGCTTCGTAATGTTTACGTTTAATATCAAATTCATTTTGCAACTCTTATTTTTTCTGTTAAGATGATAAAGTTGGTTCACCGAGAACAACGGGCTTAAAAAAAACCCCACTGCCTAATCCTAGGACTGTAAGTAACAAAGTTCATCAAAACCCTCAGACTGCGGAGACTAGCAGCTCAACACTTACACTTCACATAATGGGCTTTGGCCAGTTCTTAGATCACGACATTGCTAGAACACCGGAACAAGAAAGTAAGTTATTTCCACTGTTTAAACACACAAGTGCAAAACTTACTTATGCAGAATCGACGTATGTTCTGTTTCAAAAGAAAGTGTGTACTTAGGTTTTTGATAATTTTATATATCATTTTTATCAGAAATATTTAAATGTTTGGTATAGAAATTTAGGGCAATTTATGCTCAATTTCATTTAATTGGTAGCACATTCAATTCATAACAAATGGTGTAAAAAGGTAGTGTTCGCACTTTGAGACCGATATTTTTTTTTTATCAAAATAGAGATTATATTTCAAATAAAAATGTGCATACTTTCTTTTGCAACTAAGTATATGACACATTAAAATTTACATCAATAGATGTATTTGAATACGAACACAATTTGGCATCAGTAATCCATGGTGATACACTAAGTTTACGTAATCACTGTAGAAGAATGATACTCTGTGATTGTCTTTGGTTGTAAATGGTTTGTCATGATAAAAATGTTAAAACGTTAAGTGTAATGAATTAAAGTGGCACTCAGAAACTAAAACTAACTATCAAATGAAGGTTTAACGGCGCTATGGCATGTCCTATTGCGCTTATTTTGCATTTTAGGTTTGGAGAAGATTCTTTTTACAGATTTAAAGTCATTTGAAATAAACATCGTTTAAAAGTGTGGCTTTAAATGTTGCAAAGATTTCTGACTCATCAGAAAAGTTTGTCGCAATCACACTAATTTCTATAAATTATCTTGAATGAACTGTGCAATGTTACACGACATTATGTTATCATATGTATCTGTTATTTATTTATCAGCTGTCGACGACTGTTGTGATGAGAAGTTCAAGAATGAGTATGTTCAATAAGTACTTCACAGTTAACTACGAAATAAACTCATTTTTTAGTAAATTGCGTAAATACTATTTATTGTTCGAGGGGGTGCTCAGGGAGCTTTCCTGACTGAATAGCGGACAGTGTGGTCATTTTCAGACCTTAAGGATTGCTGATTATGATCTAGCTGGGTTGCAAAGACTGAATCGTGTGCTAGTAACTAAAAGTGAGCTAAATTTTGTATGTATAAAATGTAATGCAGTCTTTGATATTGTGCTCCCTTATTTACATTGGTTGGCATATTAGGTTCGTAAACTATACTTGTATATGAACAAAGTTATAGGAATATAATGCATATGTTACTAAATATAGTAACACTTTTTTGGTCCCGCACGCGCCGGGCGATTATTGCATTACTTGAACGTGCAAAAGTAACGTAATTTCATGACAAAAATTCCTGCCATGCAAACAGTTTTTGGAGTAGATAGAGACACAATTTATTTAGATCATGCAAATAATAAGTCATATCACTGAATGAGTTAAGAAATTTGTACATAGCTGATATTCAGTGTTTACATGATTCTTGGATAGGACAAAAGTAAGCTTGTTGAAGATAAACTCCGGCTTCGGTATGATGCCGGGTATTTTTTTTATTAGAAAATGTACATTTAAAATTGAAAGAGAACACTCAATAGAAAAAAAGCAAATGGATCCGTACATGTATATTACATAACAATAAATTTAAGAGTGATAATTGCATTTGCCTCGGGCAATTGGCGTTTATCAATCTCGCTGCTCATCCATATATATTTCTATAAAAATTTAATAACGAAAAACCCTTAGTCAAGTAAAATACATTGTACCACAATTTTGTTTGTTCAACTTATCTTACATTGAATAATTTCATATATTTTATAGCACGGATTATTGTTTCAACATTATTATACCGGAGTCGGAACATGAGTTGTCTCCAATATTTGAATCGGGTTACTGTATGCAAGTGAAGCGATCAGCACCGGTGTTCTGTAAAGATGGTACGTAGTGAGCGATCAAAATGATCCTAGCTGGGTTATCACTGCAAACATTGCATCACCGTTTATAAACAAAACGAAACACAAATTCTAATATAAATGCAATATATTTTGCAACCCACAACATTCCGTTAGATATAACACCTAAATTAAATTATTTATGGGTTATAAATTTAACGAGCTCTTTTATTATTTTACATTTAGAAAGCCGAAATGAATGCTATTTGGGCACGACATACGTTTAAGTAGAATTTTGACGTTCAAGTAGAAAATATCAACAGTGGGCATAGTAAAATCTCGTGTAAATGTCTGTTAACTTTAATGTTTTGCAGGTGTATCTAGACGTAAAACCAGACAGCAGACGAATGCGATTACATCTTTTATTGATGCTTCTAATGTTTATGGTTCGTCATCTGACAGACAAGCGAAGCTTCGAGAAAATGGTAAGTAAATATTAAAAATGTCTTTTACTTTTTCAGTGACTTTTTATTTTACAATTTTTTTGTGTGAGGAAATGTTTATCAAACATAAAGATTTAGACATACGCTACTGGTGTTGATGCTTGTACTTTCACAGATCTTTTAGCCATCTTGGTTAGAAAGTTCCGTCGTGAGGCTTGAACCTAGATACCTAAGCCGGCCGAAGCCCTACGTTTACGTTCCATTTTGAATTTAGTGCGTTTGAGCAGTATCACCACGGAAAAATCTAACCAAGGTGGCTAAAATATCTGTGAAAGTGCAAATAACAATGCTAGTACCTTATGTCAATATCCACACAAAGAAGAAATAGTAAAAGAAATAGTTCGAGTAAAAAATTATAAGATCGAAACTTACTCGTTAAACATTCTAAATCTAAGTTTTTTTAATATTCCATATTGAAAGACAAATTCCCAATATTCTCTTAAATATTAAGTTTATTATAACAGAAAGGTACTGAGTCGGATTTTCAAAATACGCAGAAGTTATATAATATATCAACGACTGATAAAATGTTATACATGTACCTCGTATAATTCATTCAAAAACTGAAATATTTCAGTAAGTTATTCGTTCGTAATATTCCCGTTTATATGAAGACGGTAAAGTTAACTTGTGGTGACAAGTTTACTCCATTTTAGCGAGTTCGTTTTTTGATACAGTAACTACAGTTTTCAAAGTAATTAAATATCAACACTCAAATTCTAGCTCAAATTAGCAAAGATCATTTAACCTATTGAGAACTAATTATGTCACATGTAAAAGTTAGTCAATCTTAATGTACTATAAATATTTGTCCGCGTTACACTGCTTACTATATGTAGTAATTTGTAACAAATCTAATTCGCACAACAAAGTAAATTAGTTATTATACCTGTGCACTGTAGGTCTTTAATATTAACATTTTAAAACTATTCACAAGGAAACGGTTTTCGCATGGATACAACGGTGTTTAGCCAGGAAGAACGCATTCTAGACGGCCCCAGCAACACGTGTATTTTGACAGACGACACGCAACAGTGTTCTCTTGCAGGTTGTAATAATGCTTTTTCGAAGTTTTTTTAAAGTACTTAAATTATAATTATAACCATTTTAATGCCATAAACATGTTTTACGGGTGGTTAGATTTTCGAACAATCGGGTTGAGACTGTTCTGAAGTGGTATACATATAACCACAGTGACTGTGGATTTAATGTTCAAGTAGCAATTAATGAGGCAATTTGAAATCTATTTGGGGCACAAAAGGATGATTTTAATGAGAATATTTATCGAGTGATAACATATTACAGGAAAATATTGCACATGGTATGCGGATCCTGCAAAAACTACTGTCATTAATGTGTGTTTTATCGCACGTATAATGTTTTAAAAGCTTTACTGCATTCCATCCTCTTTTCAATAGCTAGATGTAATAATTATTTCTAATCACTTTTAAAGACATATGAAGCACAGATCATGTTACAGGTAGGTTTGTAACATGAATATTGTAATGCTCAAGCAATTCGTCTGTCAAACATGATACCCGTCTTGATAGACCTAAAGTTGTCTTTATAACTAAGGAAGGCACGGCTGTTGCAAAGGATGTAATAGAGGAGGAGACTGCTGATTGTTGGTGGTGGATAAGTTAAAGCTATAAATGATAGTGGATCAGACGGCAGCGTATGCAAACTTTTGAACGAAAAGACATTAATTTCGCACTTGAGAAATGCTTGCGCAATGTAGGTACATCATTTACTGTCTGAATACGAAAATATCTAGAGTTTAAATATTTACGGAAACTTCTGAAAAAGTAAAAAAATATTTAAACGTTTTAACAAGTAAAGAAGCTTGGCTCTATATGATTAATCTAGGGAAGATGGACTACACAGTCTCAGATCAAAAATGATTTCACAATATCAAAATTGATTTAGTATATGTTTATATAAAAACATAAAATTTCAAATTCATCTGTAGATAATACTTTCTATAGTATTTTGATGAAAGTTGCATAACAAAAAAACCAACAGAATAAATACAGTATTCTTCAGATATTTAATTCAGAATTGTATCCTCTACATTATAGTTTTCACAAATTAATCACTCAAACATAGCCTGAATTCACTATATACATGATTGATATATAGAGCTACTGACCATCAATTTTAAGTCTCTGTGTCTAAATAATAATTGCGTTATGAATTAAAAGCATAAAACTATTCTGAGTATAGAAAATATATTTTTGTTAAAATTTGATGGCATTGGAAATGAATTAAGGAGAACATTTAATCAAAATTATAGTTTTATATGAATACACTCAACCACTTTTCTAAGTATACACCTCAATTATGTGTCATATCAAAATGATTTTGAAAGATACGGTCATGAAAATTTGTCAACAAATTATTGGATTCATTCTCTCAGTACTCGGTATAAGGTTGATGAGCATGAATGGTGATTTCATTGTCTCAGAGAGTTTACATCACCACACCCCTTAATGTGAAATTCACAAAACATAGTTTCTATAAGATATTTTTGAAGAAAGGTGAACGAAGCGTCCGAGTAAAGGATGTCATCGATGCGTCATCTCACAGATGTTAAAATGCCTTTTTCGCAACAGTTTTTACTGTGTGTTGTAAATCATCCCAGATCTAAATATAAGCCAATACACTTCTTTTCCAAAACTTTAGAGAAATGCTATCAGAGAATATATAGGTCTAAAAGTTCTCATTGGGTCGCTATATACCACTGTCTCTAGCACATACTAAAGGGAGACTACCCAGTACCTTTATGGATTTGCTAGAAATTACATTTGTGTAAAAGGGGGATACTCTAGCGGCTTACAATAAAAACTGTTTTGGTAGATTCTTTAACTTAGAAATCAAAACCAAATGACCTTCCTATTTTCACTTACTGGCAATCAGTTACATAGTGTTTTCTAATGAATCAATTCGGTTATCTTTGCAGGTGATATTCGAGTTAACGAGCTTCCAACGTTGACATCATATCATTTTCTCTTCGTGAAAGAGCATAATAGAATTGCTGAAAAGATAAAAGGTATTTATTTAATATTTTAATGAGTACGCTAGTTTACTGCATTAAATCTACGTACTATTTGGCAGCCTAGGGTTTTCCCCGTAAGGATATAATGTGCTCTATATTCTTTTTCTTCATAAGTAGGTCAGTCGCAATTATAGATCTCATTGGTCGCCGCGGTTGACCTACTTTCGACAACCAATTTAATTCATTTGGCGAACACCGACTTGAAATTGCAGTCACATAAATTATTTCAACACAAGGTATTCAAATTCGACTTTAAGGCATGACGGGAGGCTACCAGGGTCTCAGCGTGGTATAAGTTAAACTTACATGTACCCTCAGACCGGCCCCTTATAAAACCGCTAAACTGAATTAAACATCTTCAATTAGATTGGTAATTGTCCCGGCCGACCCTGTGATTAGTTCCTGGATGAACTTGCCGATACCCTATTTGACTTCAAGATATTATAAAGAATTGAGCCGCGTAAATGTATGTTCAA
>JAUMHA010330351.1:0-14329 GCA_032359765.1 Saxidomus gigantea | reverse complement strand
TTGAGTCTGGCAGGCAGTATTTTAGTAAATGAACCTGTCAAAATTAGTATTGTTGACAAAATGGGTACTAACACGAATTTTCAGTCTTTAACTTGCAGGTATTATTTTAAAAAAAAGGGAATTAAAGCATGAGATATGAGATATAAGATCTAAATATGCAGGCACATCTCCATTTTGTTTTAGTACTGTTCTAGAAGATTACAAACCAAAACTGATACATTGTTCTCCTACAAATTATTTGCAACATTTCCTGTTATCTTAATAAAACGAAAGACTATATTAAAATTTGATATTTTATCATTTTTGTATACAACAAAATTCAAAGAATATCTTTAACCAGTCTATATTTTTCTATTTTTGAACCGCCAATATAAAAGGAAATTGAAGTGCATAAATATTTTAGTATATATGTACATTTGCCTGTCATGTAGCATTGTTCCAAACCGTAAACTATGCATGAAATACTGAGAAAATAGCAAATTTGTGTCGTGGGGCAAATTCTCGTAAAGTACCGTGAAATTCATAAAAGAATGAACGAAAAGAAATAATAAACATGAAACTGACCTCTCCTTTTCGCTTCACTTTACCAACTGGTCAGTAATGTAAACCTGCCTCGCTTTTGCCTAAAATAAATATTTCATTAACAAGGTGTCAAATAAATGATCGTAACACGGTACATATAGTTCGTGCATGTCCATCCATCATTGTAACGTTAAGCAGATTTATGTTCCGGAAAATTGTCCAACATTTCAACGGTTTGGCACTGAGTTGTTTTACAATGTTTTCATTCTTTAACGATCTATGAAACTAGATCTGTCTACACAGTGATCATGACTTTTAAACCAGTCTGGCAAAATTCTTGTTCCTATATGTACCCTTTTATTCTGAACAAATTTATACAATTATATAAATGATTTGAACACGAACGAATTCAGCTCGAAGAAACATTGGTACGAAATCTTTCAATGAAACCGCTTGGATTTTTAAGAGTAAATTTACCCCGCTTTCATCTTAATGCAAATTAACAGATTCTTATTTTCACCACTATAGAGATGTTTCGGTAGAGATAATTTATGTTGTCATAGTCCCCGCCACTCATACTTAAATAATTGGAGTAATTGGCCCCGCTCTTGCTGAATACATATTTTACACCCCCGTTTCATTAATTTTCTGTGTAAAACCTAGTATCAGGACTCCTTATCGTCTATCTAAAACGATTCTAACAACATTTACGTCCCGAGAGATTGAGGATTCCCTGGAAGCGTAACTAGTCTTGTCAATCACACTTCCTGGACCATTTTACGACAACCGTATTCACGTCAAAATTCTCTGCGGATCTATTCTGACAACCGGAAAACACCGCAACCATTTTGAAATTCAAATTCGGTTTCAACGGAACAATTATGTATTCATTTATCAGTAACATTGCGTGTTACGCTGTCACAAAATGTTTCAAATCTTGCGCGATTTTTTTCAAGCATGTAAAATTCCCAGTATTAAAGAGAAGATTATACTAGTTTGTGCACAATAAAGATTCTTCTCTTTGTTTTCTTCCACAACTTTATGAAGCAACCAACAGCAGTTCACATTCATTTGTTAACATGAATTATTTAAATGCATTTTAGGGTTATTTTTGGCCACTGACAGTATATTACACAAAGTATAAGGGCGGGTATGGCAACTGTGATCTCAAGGACCCTTATATAATGTAGTTTCTAGCGTTTCTGCCGCCATGGTGATTGATCTAATTTGAGAATAATGCAACTGTCCTCTTCAAAACGGCACAAACATTCTCGCGGATGAATAATGGTACTACGGGGATAAAATAAGGTCAGAGATGAAAACGATGAAGCTTCCAGATAAATCCGTCCTTCTGTCGCATGAATACCAAATCCGCCAAAGCAGCGGAACATCGCGCATGAATATGCAAATAAGGTTTGCAGGAATATATTCGCGGGATAAAGTAATCCCAATGCACGAGGGAACACTGATAGAAATGTACGTTCAAAACACTTTTGTTGATGTCCTTATTTAAATGAGCATTCAAGAAAATGCTCCTCAGTAAGCCCAAAGGCTTATAAGGATCAGGGATACAAAATCTTTTGGGCGTTTTTTTTCTTGGATGTAGATTTCCGAAGAGTTCGCTGAACTGATGCGTAAGTGTTTCATTCGTTTTATACAAACAAGGAAATCAGTTTATAGTTCTAAATCTCACGAAAATGAAATCAGCCGAAGTAATAAAATACTTCAGTCCCATTAAAATGTCCTAAAACTAATTCCCGATCAGATTTTAACAGTATTTTTTTTTCGCTAATAATTGAAACTTTTTTTTTCAATTCATAACAGTTAAAATAACATTTATTTTGTGCACTAGAGGTTTAATTAGGCTAGCATATCCACTTAAATTAGATACGATTTCCCGCATGACAATAATTATAATAAATGTATTTTTCGGGGAAATGTTTATTCATATAGCTCACTGAGTAAATAAATTATAACTGAGAATGACATTAAGAAATGCGCTAAAGACCCCGCAACACGTTAGGCTTACTACAGTTTAGAATTCGTCTTTCGGGTCCATCAAGTTTTTGACGTTATACAAACAAAATATTGACAACATTTGCTTTTCGCCGGCGCCTCCTTTCTGCAAACAGTTGACTAGGTTTCTACCTCAACTCATGGATTAACGATTAAGGAAACGATAGTCTAATTTTTTTTACACAGGGATAAGTTTCAGACAAAAAAAACACCTTTGACCACATTAAGTAACACACGAAGTCCTTAAAACTATGCCCAAAGACTTAAACATAAATTTGAAAATTGTATTTCCTTTAGTTATATTTATACTCATCTTTTGTAAATGTTGTTAAATTAATTCATGCATGGGACTGCATGTCGCTACTTAGATCAGAATCCTAAATATTAAAACTGATAAAGAAATATTTTCCAGAGACAGAGCTAAACTGCTCGTCAATATTGAAGAAAGTAAGAGCATTCACTTTATAACAAGAAAAGTTGTCAAAATAAATATGCGGTTTCTGGATCCATAATTATTTGAAAGACGTATTTCTCTGGAAACGAGACCAAAGGTTTTTTTTTATCCAAAAACATCTCGCTAGATGAAGGGACAAAAACGTACCAAACATCGTCTGGTAGATTCCAGCTTGTTTGGTAATGGCGGCAAAAAACTTAAAATGAAGTTTAGATTTTACATTGATTATAAACTCTAGAACTTGTTCTGCCTTTTGAAATATCAAGATTTTTTGTTGTTAAGTTGTACCTTAAAGCTCGAACTCGGTGCGATAGGAATACCTCTCAACCAGCCTATGTGGGGATGGTAGACGTACACGTGGAGTCTGGGAATTGCTCCACATGTTAAACATCAGCAGCACCGTCCTAAAATTGTTTTTGTCATTAAATGAAGGTATCGTATAATAAATACCGAAAGCCAAACAACATGGGCAATAAATAAGTAATTAAATAGATGTAGTCTACGACAGTAAACAATAACTCCCGCCACGGCAAATGGCGAAATGTACCTGCGTCGGTTATATACTGCTTGTAAATGTTACATTTTATGCCCACTATGATTCAAAGCGGGATGCCAATATTTCTGGCACACAAAGGAACATTTTTGTCATTGCTGGTACCGGTTGCCCGTGAAGATCCGGCGAGAATCAAGGCTCCTAGAGAGTCTGAAATAGTTTGGTTCCCGGCTGATATATGCCACCATGCTCTTTATTACGTTGTTCCAGATTAGATTAATTAGTGAAAGCGTCTTTTGTTATTTTTGTCATTTTAAAATAAAATCTTATTATCAAATATACATTATGTATATGTATGTATATGTTTGTTTCAATTCTTCTTTATTGTAAGCATGCTGCTAACAAATGACTGCGTCCACATGTAAAAATTCAGCGTATGCGATAGACCTGGAAAAAGCATTAGCCGGTCTACAAGTCTAAATGAGTAGTTGGTACCAGGCTTAAGTCTGGTTCTTAGACGATTTAATGAGCGAAAACGGACAAGAATGGAGCAAAAACGACAAAAATGTGCCAAAACATAAAATGTATGTTTTTATAGTGTAGGCATAGTTTGTCATGAATGTCACCACGTTGGTAATTGGGGGTGATTTATAGAATCCATGACACCTCTACGGCAGAATTGTTATGATTTACGGGCATACCAATGGTAGTGGTTCTAGAGTCCTTAAAACAGAGAGGACTTACCGCATTTTGAACCCTGAAACACATAATTGTTTATTTTCTAAACAAGAGGTCTTTCATTCCTGGTGTTACGATATTTTAAGCCTGGCCAAAACAATGAAGTAATTAGTTCAAATTTGAATAAAAAATATACATATATTTGGAAAATCAGTAATATTATTGTTCAATATAATTATCTTTTCAATAAATATTTTGCAGGATCAGACGGTGAAGAAGATTCAATGGATTTTGACAGCACATTAGATAGTCAAGATAGTGAAAAGGACGTATTTGGGGATGATAAATCCCATATTATGAAAAATAACGCCAACCAAAACGAGGCTCTGAAACCAGAAGACATATTATTGGACGCAAACAGTTCTTTTAATCCAAAATTCAGTGGAAACTGTACATCGCCAATAAAAATGGAAAACGGTTTAATGTCGGAACATCAAATTTCTGTCAAGCTCGAAAACGGGATAAACAATCTTAGTGAAAACACGCCACCGTCTCCACACAGTCCAGATATTAATATGAATTGTGGGACAACTTCCGGTCCCGGAAGTGACGAAAGCGTTGATATTAATGACAACATTTCTTGTGGTGATATAAATGACAATGACGGCGAAGAAAACGATAAAAACGGTAATCATTCGGGTCCCGGAAGTAAGCGCCGAGGACCACGGACTACAATAAAAGCCAAACAGTTAGAAGTTCTTAAAGCGGCGTTCAATGCCACACCCAAACCTACTCGACACATAAGAGAACAGCTTGCGTCGGAAACTGGACTGAATATGAGAGTTATACAGGTACGTAAACCAACCAGTTTTTGCGCATTTGGGCTCTGCCCTATAATCCGAGCCACACATGCTATATAGGCTAAGTCTGTGAAAAGGTCCTGCATTGAAGTCGAAATATTGAGACTAACAAGCACGTGCATTTCGTGGGTATTCAGGATTGAGCAGCTTATTCCTATCTATGTATTTGCATTAGAGCAATCAATCTCGCCGCGTCGTTTCTTGTTTTCAACTAATGATGACATGCATTAAAATAGTCATCAATAATATACTGTATATCCTTCACGATAAATAGGCAGGGTGAAAGATAAAACAGAATCATAATTATTAGATATTGTTATCGTCAATACATAACTGTATGTCTCTTTGTACATCGACTGTGTACCGTGTTTATTTTAATTTAACTCAAAAAAGTGTTTGTTTTTTTGGCCTTTGTAGTTTAGCGCTTAACAAACTCAGTATGTGGGTGTGCAACTTTATATATAGATCCACTCAGTTATTCCTTCCGCACCAATGCCCCAAGCCGCTCCGTAAAATAACGCTTGAAAGGCGGTGTTATAAGCAACAAATTCCCGAAGTAAAAGGACATAACGCCTTGTGCTAATGTAATTACGTAGAGAAAATAGTTTTTTCAGTCACTCGTAAAAAACTTGAGGAAAAAACGGCGCGTCTTCTAGACGAAGGGGATGTTTTTAATGAAGCGAACAGACCAAGTACTAAAGTATGCATGTTTAGATTTTTGTGAAAATTATTGAGTTTATATGAACACTTTAAAAATTAAGTCCATTAGGCTTATAATTTGTTATAAAAGTGTTTATAATCTTTACATTAATTTTAATTGTTGAATATAAAAGGAGGGGAAGAGAATGGGATGCTGGGTAATCAACGAATATCATGAAATAAGTCCTTTAAAATTGCAAGAAAAAGATTGTAATACTGATTTGTGTGACATTGTCAGAAATACACTACGAGCGTTATACAAAAGGTCCGCACGTGGTCACTTATCCTACAGAATTTGGCCGCACTAAATTAGCTAACCGTTTATTCCGCATTTTAATACGATGCACCTTTACCCCCTCCCCACCTATACCAAACTCCTTCTCTTTTCATCTCTTACATAATGAGGCACTTGTATTCGCTTTTTATTACATCATTTTCAGTAAAATAAGTCTACAAAAGTCTACAAGAGTCTACAATAACAAATGTACGAACGATTAATTTTATAACTTCTCTTAAACGTTTAAATCTAAAAGTTTAATGTAATATATTTCAGCTGTGAAATCTTTTTTTTGCCATTTTTTTCTTCTCCCTTTTTTGCTTTATGTGTAATGATGTTTTAATAAACTACAAAAATAAACACTCCACATATCAAATCAGACTTAGATCTCTCGCTTCATTAACAATACGAAAACATAGCAAGTCGTGGATGTGGACCAAAACTAAATCAACCTTACGCAAATGGAGGAAATATTAAGTCTATCGGGCCGTCAGTTCATTGAAATACATTTTCCTTTCAAAACAGCCGCTGAAGCGGTATAAAATATAAGTTGACGTTTTCCTTCAAACAGAATATCTGAAAACAACTGGAGCGCATCTAGATCCGAGATGTCAATTTTCTTTAGAATTTTGCATTTTGTACGTAGAGTATGATGAATTTTAATATCAACTCTGTACATGGGTGGTATTTCATTTTAAAACGTATAATCACGTGACCGCTGTCTGTATCAGTAAAATGATTAACGAGCTTTGCCGGTGAACATGTGTTAACAAATACTCATAAGACTAACAAATACTTGATCTCGGAGATAGGTAAGCCGTCTCTATACCTGGTGTTATGAAACACTTTATTTTCACGCCGTTTAAAGTGGTCCGTCTTCAATACTTTCGTTTAAATGCTGTTAAAAAGTCCCTCCTCCAAAACTTAATTTCACGGCCTTCAATACGACGTTCGTTAAACTTTGGCTAAGGCTTTGATCCGTGATATGCTCTATGTAACTTGTTACATTTACACAAAACATGATTTACACATAGCTAATAAACGCGCATGCACATCATATAATCATACACAGCATATATCTAAACACACCATTTACTCATTCGGAACACACACTAGTATATGGTCATTTCTATGTTTTGTCTCTCTTTTCGTTCTCTCGTTTGTTACATATTTATAAGGCCGTTTCTGGAAGATCTGTTCAAATAACTTGAATCTACCATTCAATTTGTTTGTATCTGGACTGTCCGCTCTTCGGACATCTTCATCCAATTTCTGTGACGTCATATCCTATATTACAAAGAGTATGTCATGCAATCTGCCAGTAAGATCAGGCCATACTGTGTGACAGCTTTGGTCGTCTGTGGCCAAGCTGTGCCCTACTCTAGTTTATCAGCAAGCTAAGTTGTCTTTGATATTCTATTCACCAAAAACATGTATATTGTTACTTTAGAGCAAGAATGTACGTTACAGTGTAACTGTAATGCTAGTCTCCAAATATCTCTCATCAAATCAAGTCGGTGAAGCTGTTCTTTGCCGTTTTCAACAATGAATGAGGGCACGGCATTTCGTATGATAGCAACGAAATGTTGTCTAAAGGCGAGCTGGTTTTCTGCTAGGCTTGTTCGTCATAAAACATTGATAAAGTTTCATTAAAGCAACCATCTTTGTGCAAAGTATAACATTAGATGGCAAAAGCAAAATCAGTCTGAGTATTCTTCTACCTTTCAAAGAGAAACGGCAAAAACACGAGTAACAGAGACAGTTACCAATGATGCAAAAATGTTCCCAAAATGAGCCGTGTGTCAACAAATTCAAAGGCATATGCTTTTCACCAAATAACTCTGGGGTTTACTCAGAAACAAGTTTTTGTTCTCTGGAAAAGTTCGTCCAAACTTCTCTGAAAACATGCCTGCAAAGCTCATTGCGGGATATGCGGTCTCGGTCGACAAGACGCTGTACGTAACAGAGAGCTATTTCGCACCGTCATCCCCAGGGTTACCAAAACGCTTGATAACTCTACGGAGAGTTATACAGAACGATAACAGAAGCATGTAGGTAACCTAGATGCATGAATTCACGTGATCAAAGAACTCGCGAAAATTGATACGAAGTAAGAATCTGTAAGAAATCTAACACATCTGAACAGCGTTAATTGTAGAAATTCGGAACTCAGATAATGCTTTTAATAGTACTTCTGCTTTAGTTGCTCGAGCTGTCTTTTTTATGTTGGTTGTTCATAGTAAATTGTAATGCAGCCGTTTTCGAATACCACCATCTGCATAAGACGTTCTGCAAAACATATTTGCATGTAACTGTATATAACAATTACGTTACAGGGTGCAATATTTCCGTGAAAACAGGATACTCAAGTAGCTCAAATGCTTTAAATTATTTTCATGAAACCAAAATAAGCTTCTTTGTTGAGAAACACGATCTACCAGCTTTTCTAATGCATATTCTTTCGAGAAACGCAAGCAAGTAAATAAAATTTAATACTACTGTTATTTTCACCTGGCAATTCTTTCCGGTACCACAAAAGAATGATTCTTATTAAGAGTCGAACAGTTCTGGTGTTTCACACAGGGAAAAGTGTTGCTTGATAATGCTCCGAGGACTAAATCGTCTCGATTGGGTTAATGAACCAATTAGAAAATCTCGTACTTTGCCGTTTTTTTCGATTTCTTTGGGTCTTTATATATGGACATATTTTCGGCCCGCCGTAGCACACTTTGTAACTATGCGCGACGTGTTTTACGGTATGCAGGTGTTAAACTTTTCGTAACTACCCATTGCCATCAAACTGCCTGTCTCTGAATCAAATGACCAGTAATTATCTCCCCTTGTTGTCCTCTCCGGTAATAAGGTAATCACTGGTTGTGAGTGAGGGCGGGTGTTAATTTGCTGTTATCCTTTGCAAGCTTGTCGCACTTGAAGGAAAGCAACAAATTAGCCAATCAGTGTAAAAAAATGAAGTCCATGCTTACAAATTTATCAATTCTACGGTCATTTTTTTTTAAATCTACCAGTCATTGCATGTTTTTCATATATGCAATTACAATACAATTAATGATTATTACAAAGAAATAGTATTTATTATAGTTTGGAGTGTTTTTGCAAGTGATAAAATAACATGAAGCATGTATTGGCGCCGCCAGATAGAAATTTCACAGCACTAACTTTTCTAAAAGCAACTGTTACACAATCTAATTCCGCGTGTTATACTGACAAATTTGACTGTGAGCAGCCATTTTGAATTCCACGGTTTTTGATGAAAGAGTGTTGATAAGCGATGTTGATAAAAGAATAAATGTGATAAGAAAATTTTACTTAAACTACGAAGAAACTGTGAAAAACAGAGATTACAATCTTAGAATGATCGAAATACTTCACGAAGAGTTATTAAGAGATATCTATGGTGCAAAAATCACATTTATATAACTCCATTATAGACATAAAAACGTCGTAACGTACCTTTTAGACCCAGGACTTTTTACACTGATTCGGTTTTTGAATGTCATAACAACCTTTCTAAACATTACTCATAAGTTTCTAGGCGATGTAATGTTTAAAAAGTACATTGTAAGATTTTCATGGAGGCTCTCAAAACACTGAAAATTTCAGTTAACCTTTGGCCACATTTTCTTTACGGAATTTCAAATTTCAACGGTTACTAAGAACATGTACTTGACTTTAGATTTTTATTTTGTACTCTAGTGGCTTTTAAACATGTGTATTCAAATGATTTAATACTCAACGGAAAAGGGGCCGAAATTTGCCACACTATACCAGCCCCTTATAGCCAAGTGAGAAAAATATACATGTACATCATAATGCAGTTTTATCATATATTTTCCATCTATCTCTGAAACGACATTTAAACATTTAAAGTCAAGACGCTGACTTGTAAATTATATATTTCAAAACCTGTTGGCCACATATGTTCAAATCAATGAATAGAAATTTGTAAAAAAAAAAGATTGAGGAATATGTGTGTATGTTCCATTGTAACATGTGTTTATATCGATTCGTTGTTTCCACGCGAATTTCTTGTTTTATACGTCGGGCTTTATCAACAATAAGATCTCACATCCCATTTTGTTCCAATTTCCGGGAAGGGTCGAACGGTTAATTCAATTCAATGGTTTTTATGCACACATATGCGTTGTGCATACGTTTATACACCATATGTTCCCACATACCGCTGTAAAAATTAATGCACACATATACACATATATTTTTCATTGTAGTAAATCTACGTCAGCAACAAAAGTACTAGTAACTATAGAAAACACATGTTTCACCAAACTCGCCATGTCGGCGTCTGCTGTGTTCACAGCAGTAGATTTGCGAATTTCTTTTGCTTTAAAATTTGACAAGAAGTGCTTCAAACATCAATAATTTTGATATTTTAGTAAGATCTAATTGATTTGAAGTAACAACCGATATTTTTCATTTAAGGTTTGGTTTCAAAACAGACGGTCCAAAGAACGCCGAATGAAACAACTAAGTGCTCTTGGAGCCAGACGACATTTCTTCAGAAGTCCACGGCGCATGCGCGCTTTAAGAGGTGACATGGATGATGGAGAAATGATGGGACCCGGGTTTGGTTACTACAATGGTAAGTTTCGAGTATACATGAGTGCACGCTTTCCATTAAAACTTTGTCTGTGTCTCTCTGTTTCTCTTGTCTGAAATTTTCATGCATGCACGATGATTTCACACTTGTTACACAATTATTCGGCTATGTTTTTGCCCATGTTTGTGCCGTAACTTGCAAAAGCATAACGCACGAATGATCGTCCTGCTGAGTCGAAACCATATTTGTCTCACAGAAAACTGAATTTAAATAGACTTCACAAAATGCAAATTCGTAAATTATAGGTTTGCATTTTAAACCCTTTTGTTATACGGTGAAAATATAGATGTTGTTCTTTTGAAACACCCTTTGAAGTGGGAGGGGAATTGTCGGGATATTGGTCCCCCGGCGTTTTATGTTTTTGGCTTCTCTGCTGGGTACCGGCTTATGGTCCTTAAATGGTAGTGTTGAATGTCGTAAAAATGAAATTTAGTCTCGCTCATTGTACTAAAGTGTGAACATATTGGCGTGCTAGTTTCGTTTGGGGAGTGAATGTCGTTAAATTTATGAAAACGCTTTACGTCTTTCGGCCAAAACTTTGTCGTTTGGTGTTTTGTTCATGTCTTTCATTTAGCTGTAAATATATTTTATGGGAAGATTATGGGCTGCTATTTACAGAAATACTAAAGGAAGTTTGATAAATATTTGGCGGTTTGTCTGTATTAAATTTTTTATTGGCACGTCGTTATTGCTTCGCATGGCGACGGAAATTATGAAAAATAATAATCATAAACTAGCAGCACCTTTGATCATGTAAAGTTATGGCAGATTCTGTCTGGAATCGTGTAATATGGAACGGCAGATCTGTTTATGACGAGACCATAACGATGGTTTCAAGTAGTTACACTAGATATATTACTTAGACTGGGCCTTAAATGACAACTTAGAGAGAATTACCTGCTGCCCAGTTATTAAAATTTATATAAATTCTTAGACATTTTTTGATAAATATTTTTGTTTTTAACTGGAAGGTCGGACAGTGACTTTGCTACGGAGGTTATTTATGAAAAGTATAATCATTTTTTATGTTGAACTTGTCAGGGGTCAAGTATTGAGAACAATTAGAGTGTGGGTTCACTAGCTATCATTTTATGGACCCCTAAGAGTGACCGCATAGGAAAAACAGTCGTTCGCATTTTGCCACTGTCTAGCTTTAAATGTGGAAAATATCTATTCTGGAATTCACAGAACTTTATTTCATGTGATTTGAGATACGGTTAGAGGGTGTTTATGTGTTTTATTGTGGTTATATGTACATTTTCGCAGTGTTTAATGGACAATTACTTTAATGTGTACTCACATAAACCATGTGATAAATACGTAAAAGATGTTTTGTTGCAAGTGCGTCCGTAACAACGGGCTGGCGTACCGTACATTTATAACTTAAAGATAATTTGTAAATGCACAAACTACTTCATAAATCTGAGTCATATTTTCAACTAGGAAACCGTTTTATCGATTTTTTTTTGATTTTTTAAAGAGCGTTTTGTTTCGTTTTACATGACTACCTTTCTGCCTTCTTGCATCACTTTTAAAACGCTTTACGTGAGATTTGATCAATCACACAGCCCGCTAATCTGTCATCTTTGTGTTTCTTTTAATGTTTACATTTTCCTACTTTTTAAGTGTGCTCTTATGCATTTGATCACGTGATGGCCAATAGAACATAGTTAATAAAAAATATACACGAATTAGACTTTTCTTAACTGAGTATCCATAATATGACGGTCATTCACGTTGGTGAAATTGTAATGTGATATGTAAAGAAAGTGATATAGAATTTTGTAAAAATGTAGTAACATGTATGTAGAAAGCGTAATCAAAACTCTGTATCAATGTAGTAACATGCTAAGTGAGTGATATCGGAAGCTGGAAAAATGCAGTAACAAGTAAACAATGTCTTGTCAAAGCATAATAATCGTGGTTTGTGATGTTAAACTGTAAAAGCAGTGATGGAAGTACTTGTTTAAACTGTAGTAACATGTTAGAAAGTGATGTAATGATGCAATGTAATAATACTGCAATGTAATAAAGTAATAACATGCAAAGAAAGGGATCGTTAGCATAAGTCTTAATAGTTTATTTTACAATTCCAGAGGCCGAGGCAGATATGTATGGTAACTTTCCACCCTACAACAACTTCTATCACGGACAAGGCCCGGGACCGGAAATGCCACCAGGGAACATGAATTATATGATGCCAAACCCACGAGGGACACCTCCACACATGGACCCAACAATGATGGGGTCTAGAGGTAGGTTAAATATAACCAATCAATCAATCAATCAATCAATCAATCAATCAATCAATCAATCAATCAATCAATCAATCAATCAATCAATCAATCAAGTTTTTTACAGTATTGGGGCCCTGTATCTGTGCTACAGTACCTTGCCGAGTATCTGCTCTTCACAGTACCTGACCGCGTAACTGTGTTACAGTACCTTACACTGAACCGCAAAAGGGGCAGCTATGTTGACCCAATTAATCAATCAATCAACCAACCAACCAACCAACCAACCAATCAGTCAATCAGTAACCTCATTAATTATTAAAACTACGGTCATAGAATCCGTAAATAAAATGTAATTCAATATTTTTTATAGACAAATTTACGAGAATAACTTTTTCAAAAATCATGAAATCGTATACCAAAAGTTATGCAAAGCGATTGTAACATCCGGGTAACGTTTTTGTACTCTCAATCATTTTGTTATTTTTGTTGTATTAAACAAATTTGTTTATGCTGCGGTTATAGAATTTTTTTGCATAGCCCACACTATTGCTTAAATGAAAATAGCATATGCTTCCAAATTTAATTTGGTGCCTTATCATATTGTCGAATTTTTTTTTTTTTTTACACTTTTGAGTATTATAAAACACATATCACGGTTAAATAAGTCGGTTTGAAAGCTTTGAAAACCGTTTGAGCATGACATAGCATTTTCCAAAAAAATATTGTTTAATGTTACAGACACAGACATATAGCGTTTGATGTTCTTAGGTCATTAATAGCGATGTGCACCTCCAGTATAAATAGCATATTCAAATAATTCTCCAAAATGAATGAATATCGGTTACCTTACCTTACAATCCACCACTTCATTTCACCTGTTATTTTTTGCACATAAGCACTTGCAACAATTTTTATTATTTATTTATATATAATTTTTCTAAGATGGAATTTTAAAGTTATTTTGTTGTTCTATTCAACGTCATGTTTTTAGATATTGTACTGAAAGTTAGGGTATAATATCTTTTTTTTTCGCACATAAGTCTGTATGTTACGATAATATTTGTGCCTTGGAATTCTTTGATGCTTGTTTTATATCCTTGCTTAATGTACATTAATAAATCTTAAATGGATTCCCTGTATCGGTATAACTATGTAATGTGTTTAACTTGGATAATCTCGCTTATTTTTAGCACATATAAATGATAAAACACGAATACAAAACACAAGAAATACAAGGTTAAATGATTAATTAGTTAAGATGGTTTTTTGTTTTGTTTCAAATGTAAAACTCGCACGAATAGCAAACTGCGTACATAGCACGATTTTCTCGTGCATTCTGGTAATTTTCTTCGTAAATGCACATGGTAACGTTTAGCCTTCAAATAAAACAAGGTTGATTTTATTTCAATTTGTAGAAATAAAATATAAGACATTTTTGCGAACAGTAAAAGTAGGGA
>JAUMHA010330240.1:0-14334 GCA_032359765.1 Saxidomus gigantea | reverse complement strand
AGTTAAAACCATTTTTCTTCGCATTCTAATAACCGCTCCTACCATGTACTTCCGGAAAAACTATTCCATAATAGGCGGCGCCAATGACATGTATGTTTCCAACAGGCACTATGCTTGATACCGACTCGGTTGGTCTCGAAATACTTGTAATTACTTGGACTGCTACCTGCCTGTAGTGAACATTTGCTAATAGAAAATTCAAACATAATTTGTAACAGGACAGTTAAGAGATGGACTGGAGCAAACAACAACATAGTATCAAATATGAGTCATTTGTACCAGAGATACAAGTATACAAACGGTATGCAATGAAAACTTTCGGATACCAGGAATACGTGTCTTTTATTCAAGAGATACTGTCATTCCGTATTTATTGGACCAGATATTTCCTGACAGAGTGATTGAATGACTCGTAAAATCATAAAGAGAGGACTTGTTCCAAATTGAATACTGATGAACCCTCATACTCCCAGTGACAAAAATATTTGAATAGGCTAACTTGTTGATAATTCCACGGGAAGTATGATATGCTGTAGCTGTATTTATTTCTGAGTTAAAGGTAAATTACATGTACTTCATGACCGACATACTACGTCATTACAGTAGTCTGTTACCAGCTGCTGTTAAGGCTAGTGAGGACATTTCTTTCGTGTCCTAAATACTTTAAGACTTGTCATTCATTTTACATTATGTACAAAATGACAATATCAATACTTAGTCTAGCTTTTTAATGGAACAATGGTATTAGTTTAAGTACCACTTTTATAGCCGATTTAAAGTTTCAAATGGCGGTAGAGAAAAAATATCAGAATGGCAAGCCGTTGCCGTGTCATGTACAGGAAGCAAAGGGTTAATTTTTATTAATGCTATCAGTAACGAAAGCAGGAGATGTTCTTGTTAACACAGCAATAAAAGTCTGGATAGCAGTAGTTGTAAATTGTATTCCCATTCTTTATACTTGTGCTTATTGCTTAAGCTTTTCATGACTATGAATGTGTTTGAGGGAATCATTAGCAAGGACTGAAATATTTTTCGTAATTACTATCGGTAATCGTTTGCAAAAATTCAGCTTTCCAAGAGAAATTCCACATCAAGCAACATGGTAAATCAACTTTACTTTTCAGGAATGATTTTATGAGTTCATACCAGTTCTGAATGCGTAATCTTCTGGCAATAAATAATATATTATTTATATGCATTTCGGAGTCTTAAATGATCATGTTTTCCTTACATATTATGTGATAATTCACTCTTTGATCAATTCCCTTTATAATGACGTAATCTTCTGGCAATAAAGAATATATTATCATGTTTGTGCATTTCGGAGTCTTACATGAGTACATGTATGTTTTCCTTACACAATCATTATGTGATAATTCATTCTTTGATCAATTCCTTTAATAATAGCATAAGCAGAGCTGCTATAATCAACGGTGGTGTTTGATAAAGTAGTTAACAGATCTTGGCACAGACATGTGTCTGCGTAGTTTCTACGTAAAGAGTCAGGCAAGTAACAGCTATATAAACCAATGCCCTAACTACTTAGACCAGTTCTCTACGTGAATATCATGGAACTTTTAAGAGGATTATTGTTTGCTTTATTTGTACTGTGCAATTTACAGGTAAGTTTACGCAAATTTCCATTTTAAGAAAATGAGATTAATATGGTTTTTTTTTCTGCGTAAAAAACATTACATTGCATCACAGTTTATCGATGATATGAATATGATTTATAATTTAACACCAATCATTTATATTAGACTACTTTACAAAAGTCACAAGTGTATTCCAAATGGTTGAAGAGACCAATGAAAGACTACCACATATCCCTCAGCGCACGAAATGCATTGTTAACTTTTATTTCAGTTTTGTATGAGCCTGTGGGTTAATTCCTATCCAACGAAAGACAAAAGAGAACTTGACATTCTAATTGCTTTCATAAACCAGATCAGACTTTTTTATTATTAATTTTGGTTATTACTTTTAGAATATTTGGACATCTGATCAACTGGTCATTGTATGATCCCACTTTATATCATCGAATCAAAAGAGCAAAATAACTTATAACAACGTTTCAGTAAATATAGTCTACATATGCAAATTGGACGAAAAATCTCAGATAAAACAGAACAGGCTATAGAATAAATGCAAATGAAATCAATGTATTCTCCTTGTTCGCTATGTACGGTATAAGCCTGTCAATTCAATTAATTTTAAAATATAGTGGCAGGTTAATGTCGAAAATAACTAAAATGAAGCTTATCCAAAGTTACTGTCTAGACAAAAAGTAGTCACATGGTGCTAATTTTGTGGAATATGGCGTATAGCGTTAGATAGTAACCTTTCTGACCAATGTCAGAAGTGCCTGCTGGCGTATTATCATCAGGAACGCAGATATATTTGAAACCAGTCTTAAGACATCTTTTGCAAGAACACTTTTAACGTATCTGTTCTATCACATTATAAAACACTTTCACTTTGATGATTTTGTCCCCTTTACTTGGATTTGAATCAAAATGCAATTACATGTGAAGACAGATATACTAATAAAAAACCATTTACTGACTGATAGTTTAACAAAAGATGATCTTCGTTTATTCTTACATTTTTCATGGCCCATATTTTATTTCCAAATTATCGAACAGGTTCAAAAATAATGTTTGTAAATTCCTAAAACAAAATAATTATGGTTTTCAGCAGCATTTTATCACAAACCATTCGTTAAAAGTCAAATGATGTGTTGCTCTAGTTTCTATCAGATAATTCGCATCAAAGCGCACCAAATGTTACGAATAAATTCGAATATTAGCTTTAGCGAGTGATAAACATAGGTAAAGCGTGCGACTACCTTTCAATTTATCTCTAATTATACACAGAAAAATAACTCTAGTTATCAGTTGGAATTCCAAGGTCTACTCTCTTGAAACGTATTGTGATAATATGCCAATTGACTTCAGAGGGAAACGAATTGCCTTTAAGCATATTTCATAGCCAACAAGTTGATATTCTGTATACATGTATTTTTACTTAACCTATCAGTTACACGTGCTTTTGCTATTCATATTGTCTCACATTATCAATTGGCAAAATTGTTTACAAACAAACATATATTATATACATAATGTACATGTCTTTTTTTTAGCACCATATAAATACATTTGTATGTGTGTTTCCGTCCTTACTACCGGCGTCAAACATTTTTATTATAAGATTTGCGGAGCATAATCGGCAAAAAAATAAGAAATAAATTCTGCCGACCTACCAACCATGTTTTGGGGCAAGAGACCGGAAACGAATAGATTTTTTTTGGCGTTGTCATACAGAAAGAGAAAACCCGTCATAAACTGTGGAACTGCACCATGCAAATATTTGGACGCTTGGAACTATAGATCGCATTAAGATGGTGTAGAGAGCTGCCACTTCTGTAATATGCCGAACAAACAATTGACTTTTATATGCCAGCTAACCCAGTACATAATACTTACCACAGTGCTGTTTATTGAGAAATATCAAGTTACCATGTTCTTAGTCAAACGTGTATGAATCTTTCTTTATATATATATATATTTTTGGAGGGGGGAGGGTTGCTTCTTTTTACCATAGAATACACTTCCTGAACAGAATTAAACACAACGTAAATCAGCAATCAGATCTACACACAGATAAATTAATCTTCAAATTTTGAGAAAACTATGTAAAACCTTTGAGAAAAATATGTAAAAACTTTGAGAAAACTATGTAAAAATTTTGAGAAAACTATGTTTAAACTTTGAGAAAACTATGTGAAAACTTTGAGAAAACTATGTAAAACCTATGAGAAAACGCATAAGATAACGTAAACACTTCAACATTATTAACAACTTTTAATAATATACGATTACTTAATTTTAAGTCAACACTTTAGTCAAGTACAAAAAGTAAGGATATATCTTATGCAAAAAAACGCGAATTTACATCGAAGCACAAAACAAAATGTAATAAAGTAAAACAGTCAAATCCGAGCCTTCAAACGGCCAGCTTACCTAAAATAATGGTATTTTTGTGCCTAATCTATTTGAGGCCGCCTTAAAATTACTGTTTCAATATGAAATCTCCCTTTATAAACATGTTATTTTCTAATATAATCTTATTATCTTAAATACCTGTTACAGCATCCGCCTTGAGCTAACAAGGACGGTAAACTGAACAGCGTAAACTAAAGATAATTACAAAATGTATAGCACATGAAATAATTGCAGTTACTTCATTTTGCGTTGAAGCTATATTTTCCTAATTTTTTCTGTAGGCTATCATTTTTTGATAGGACTTTGCTTTCCTAGCTGACTTAGGGCGGAAACTGTAACAATTATTAAAGATAGTAAGCTACAATCACATGATGTTCTGATTTTTTCGGAAGGCCGATGTCGGTGCTCAATCAACGCAAGCCACAACCAAAAATGCGGATACAGAAAAAGAATTAAGAATGATGCTGAAAACAGTTTTGGAGCAGAACAGAAGACTTTCATTACAGAATAATAGATTGCAACAGGTAATGTTTTGTGTAATGTAAGGGCACTGTCATTCTTGGTTTGTATACTCACTCGTTCTTTTTGATAATGGCACGATCCCGGGTATATATCTATTAGTTTAAGTACTAAGACGGTTACTTATTTTGTTTTAAATATCAAAATATCAGGCCAAACAAACAAGAGTCATAACTCTGTTCTCACAAGATTTGTTAGGACATTAACAGTGCATCATATTTTCCTAAATATGTATTCATGACAAGCTTCAATTAAAACTTATTAACCGGTATCACGATATAGTTCTGGAAGTAAAAGCGTGATGGTTGGACGAAAGTACGGACGGACATCACCAAAACAATATCAATCCGCCTTCAGCAGGGGATAACAAAATCGTTTACCCGTTGAATAAATTGAAATTGACTCTGTTACTGATGTTTTTTTCATTATTTTATCCTTTTGTACAATCTTGAAAAATAACATTGCGCCTCTGTTTGTAATTGGTAAGCTCCTTAATGGCTTATTACATTTAATATTTTTATACATGTATCTAGATTACCAGTTTCAGCAAGAATAGCGGTCCTAAAGACAAGGAATAAAAATCATTTATCTGATTCGCGTTGTATGTCGTATGTCTAGAAAATGTTTATCTATTTATAGGCACTAGGTACAAATGGGTAAAATTGTTAGAAATTGTTTCTATAAATAAACGCGACATTTTCTCTACTGTATGAGCATAACTTTATAGACAACCTAACAAGTGGTGTCGACATGTTGTGTAATAACTACCTAGGTTTGGTTCGGGATTCAACAGATGTGCAAGGCTGTCACAATGTCAACCTGCAACTGCAGTGAGCCACATGTCGATGTATCAAGCGTAAGTAATTAACAATTACTTTTCTGTTTATCTATTGTTGTAATGAAAATAGTAACATTTGCTGAAAGTAAGATACTTTATATTACCGTAAACGAGGTTTGGCTGGGCAATACTGACTCACATTCTTGGTCGGTTGCACTCCAATATTACAAACTTTGTGTAGCAAACTGCCTTTTAGAGAGATCGCAATGAATCTTTAAAAATATTTTTACAATAAAGATAAGATATATAACTTAATTGAAATACATGTATGTATAATACCGGTTATGCGTTTCAGTTGTTTTGTTTTTTCTTTTATAACCTTTATGATTCGGTGATCTGTTTTGAAAAATCTTTCAAGAACATCTATGGTTGTTATTGATACTTGGCATGTTGCCGTCAAGAAAGAGTTTTACATTTTGATTGTTTAACCACCTTTGGTTTTAATAAGTGATTCCCTTGAGAAAGAAGCAACCAATAACACTGTCAGAAGAAGACAATTTAACTATCTCATTTAAGTTTAAACGTAATCCATGACATTAGAAGGTTTCAATTGCTGTTTAATTATTGTTTTATTTGTTGTACGCTGGACAAGAGGATCGCGTTTTTAAATAACACTCAATATATAGTTAAGCTATTTTCTTTAAATTGGCATTTTATGTTGAAAAAAGAAATTCGTGTTAGATAAATGTCAAAACGAAAATATTTTATGCACATAACATTGTTAGTCTGGTGTTGCCTGCCCCTACCCATAAGTCCGTGTCAGACAAAGGAGGCAGACTACAGTTTTCTTGGCTTTTCACACAACACTCTTCTCCGCAACTTTCAAAACCACAACCCAAACACTGTAATCACATACCTGAAACAAATGTAGTGCATTTTTAGCATGATCATGTGTGACTCAATAAAAAATGCCAGTAATTTCAGTCCGTAACCAAAACCGTCATCCACCAGCTCGGCATTCTGTGTTTTCAAATATCGCGAAATCTGACGACAAAATAACACATTTTGCTAATGTTTACACTACCACTGAAAATTCTTCTACACTGATGGAACCAACTGCTACACTGTTTTCGACTCTTGAAACACTGTAAATCAAGAAAACAAGAAAAACCGTGCTGTATATGAATACAAACCCAATTAAAATTGCTATTAATATTCTATTGACCAAAACGCTATAACGAGTAAATAAACAACAGGAAAAGTAACCATATGTTCGGACGTGGTAGATATTCGTTGAGTTTTGGATATTTAGTCTGTATACTATTATGTTTTCATGTGTTTATTTAGAATGATTATTGATGTCTTATATAAGCCTTCACTATTCGATAATTCTCCGTAGCCCAGTTGTTATGTTACTGACTCTCTAATTTTACGTGACAATCCTGCCGATGCCACTTTATTTTTTTTCTGCTTTTTTCTATTCAGCTTTTAATTTGCACATGTTTAGGCTCGAATTTGGCGAATAAAATAATAAAATTGATAAAAATTGGTCATATTTGAAATGTCTTCTTGAAGTACCATGTCCGAAAATTAGTACACTTATTGGTCTTTTGTGAGCATTCAGAAACCTTTCGCCTCTTAAAACTCAGTCAAAAACTATTTCAAATAAAACATCAGTTTTTTATGATCAACACTTTTATCATTTTCACTGTATAAACAGTATACGTTTGAGCATCTACTGGTCGCAGCCATAATTGAGCTTTGCTGACGTACTGTAGCATACCAGCTAGAACGACCGGGAACCAGACTAATCACATTATTTGCTTCATCTAATGCCAGTGTGATTTTTTCAGCCTGCGTCAAACGGTTTACCCCTTCAGATACATACTATAATGTCGACGGGAGTAACCTCAGACCAAACCACTCTCAAGATATCCTATACTGCGACCCCTGATCACACAACAGAATGGTTCGGCCGGAGAATAAATGATGGAATATGGCGAACAGGTTCGCATATTTCTATATACGAGAAAATGAAAATTGAATATTTATCTGGAACACGAATATTTGATTTATTTAAAATGCGAAAATGACACCAGTCAGCCTTTACTCAGTTTTGTTTATTCATACAATATAGCATGATCTGTCATCTTTGTAGAATGTTAACTGTGTGCTTCCCGAAACAGATATTGCTTCGGATTGATAAGATATACTGGCTGTTTTTATTTCTTGTTTTCATAGTAAACTCATATTTTGTTAACATTGCAAAAATCTTATGAAACATATAGACACGCTGTAAACCTTTATTTTGTTTTCTTGCATAAGCTGGAACAAAGACACAAGATATG
Source organism: Saxidomus gigantea (assembly GCA_032359765.1). Lineage (NCBI taxonomy): Eukaryota > Metazoa > Mollusca > Bivalvia > Venerida > Veneridae > Saxidomus > Saxidomus gigantea. Next base: position 6,685 of record JAUMHA010330240.1, on the reverse strand, counting down.
CCGGGCAGCTTAGTATTCACATCACAACTTGACGTACAAGATTTGAGCTCAATGAGATATATGCGCTTCCGTATCTTCAGCGAAAACGAAAGTTTACACGTAAAATTTAATCTTACAGAAGTTGAAAGGGCACAAGAACAAAAAGTTGTTACACCCAGTACAGGTTTCTTAAAATTCAATAGTAGTTATTGGGCACCAGCAGATTCTGATCTAAATATCACGACCATTGTGAATAAAGATGCAAGAGATGTTCATGAATTTGAAGATGTTGATGTCTTCTTTACAGGTCTTAATACAAGTGCTAGTCCTCCTGAAATGTTTGAAATAGTTCGCTTTAATCCGGAATCCGACATTGGACTCAGTTTGTCTCGTAGAACAGACACAACTTCAAACATGAATATAAGTCTTCGCTACCCGTACGTTCAATATGGTGGACTACTCTCTATAGGAATGCCCTGTAAAGAGTCATGGCATACCGGACTGGTGGAAGAGATGCTTTACGGACATTTAATAAAAATCTATTCTCTAGACGTTGAAGATGTTGTGCCTTACAATAAGTTCGGGCTATTCCCAGTGGCAAATCAGACGATAATTTTCCCGCCTACTCAAAGTATACTTTGTGCAGCAATGGGAAATCCCCGTCCTGAAGTTTCAATGTTAAAAAATACGAAAGATGGAAAGACAATGGAAATACCGACAGAAACAGTTATCTTAGACAGCTACATGAACTTCAAAGTACTCACTTTATCATCTAAGCAGCCGAAGAGGACAGAAGGCCGTTACATATGCAGGTATATTTAGTTTGCTTTCCAATTTACAGTATAGTCCATACATAAATTTTCAAGATATAGCTGAATTCCGGATATAAACAACAAATTATACTCGTTCGGTTTTGATTTCCTTCGTTACTCATTATGAAGATTTTATATGGATTAAACATACTCCGGATATAAAGAACAAATTTAAAAGGCTACAAAGAGTTCGTTATATACGGAGTTAACTGTATAAGGGAAGTGAAACTTATTAATCTTGATATTATTTCACACGTATACATAAGCACTGCCTTTACAGTACAATAATTTCTCGAAAAAATGCTGGCTAATTTTGATCAATTCGGCTTATGTTCTTCAGTAAACATTAAATGTATTGGCATTACGTACGAGATAAAGAACAGGATTTATCGTCTTAATTCAGTTAACCATTAATAATTTACTACATACATTACATGTACTAATACATTAATTTGGTTTCCAAGTATTTTCCTCCCATCTCGGGCAGTATAATTTGAGCGACAGTAATAATTAAAATCTAAGGAACACCTTGGATGAAAAATAACTTGTAGCCCTTATATTACAAGAAAGATTTTTTTACCGGCGAAATTGACCGCTGTTTATGATAAAACATTTTACGTTACTTTTCAAATCGAGTGCATACATATACATATAGCACAATATTAATTTTAATGATATTGCAAAAAATATTAAGAAACTGCTTTCTGACAACCGTTTTAGTGAAGAAGCGACAAAACTATGAAAGAAATGTACTAAGTATATGTCAACATTATTTATTAATAAATAGTTAACAAATCTATCATTATTCTATCTGTGAATTCATTCAATGTTTGAGTGTTTAAGTATTACTTGGACTTTATAATAACAACATGAACATCAATAGAATAATTTGTGTTGCTGTGCCGTATTAACAAGCTTAGTCATTTCAATTGCTGACACAATAAGGTGAATGTAGGCAACGATATTTTTCAACACTAGAAATATAATGTGAACTATTTCGTTACGCAGCAAAGAATTCACCTGTATTTTTGGTTTCATCTGCACACAATTTACTCTTGTAAATATCTAATATAAAATTGAAAATGTACAGTAACTGTTTTACTAACTTTTGACACTCTCTTTATTATTTGTAACGAGTAAATATCTCTTTAGCTTTTGATAATAGTACAACTACATAGCTTTGATCTTTTTATTCAAGGGCTTCGAGTGGAAACGAAACAATTGATGCGCCAACTGAAGTTATCGTTCTTAAACCAGCCGTGTTCGATGAAACCAAAACTGGCGTGATTAAGAATACTAGCGATCAAATTGTGATTTCATGTAAAGCAAAAGGAAAACCAAAACCAGAGCTGTCTCTTCGACTTAATGGGGAGTACGGTTCTGACCTTATCAAATCAGGAATATATAAGGTAGGTATCATATCCATTACAAATTCTTTGCAAGTTGGATTGTTTTCAATTGTGTGTTTTGCTAGCTATAAAACTGTCAAACTTCCCTTATTTATTCTTCCATTACATCAGCGAACTATCGCTGTTATGGTACATTTTGTTTTAGATTTCCTTTTAGACATGATATCCATTATCTGGATCTACATGACTTTACAAATACATTGCTAGTATTTCTGTAAATTTTATGTTATACTTAACAGCCTATTTTACTTGATACAAGAGAGTGTGATAGATATAAGTAGAAGTTGTAATTGACCGCTCCTGACAATTGCTTGTAATTCTTGCCAATGATTAGATTTTACGATAGTAAACAAAACAAAACAACACATTAGCATAATTCAGTATTATCACTAAAGCAGTATGTACAAATATCTGAACAAAATACATAGGTAGAACTACCTAAATCAATTTTAGAATTGTCAATTGTGTTTATTAAAAAAATGTTGCTTAATAAACCGCTTTAAAGATTTATGTGTTTAACTTACAGTTTGTGTGCCTAATTTCCGTAGAAATACGAGGTAAAACACAAATTATAATTTTCAAAGACATTTAAACTATTATTAATTGAAAAATGCGCTTTTACATTTAGGTCCAAAAATCAGACAAGAACCGGTCTGCTGCACGAGTGATGTTGAGCATCTCGCCCATCGAGGGTCCTGATTTGCATACTGTGTACTGCGTGGCAAGTCAAGGAGGCCCAAACCAGGCGTTTGAAGTATTCCGGAAAATTGAAATTTTTCCAAGGATGCAAAATGAAACTAACTGGGATTTGTACAATCGTCTGCGATAATCACGTGATGTCTAAGAAAGTAACAAATGTGAAACTTGTTATTAATGTATTCATATTAAATATGCTGATGCTACTCCACATGAATATACTAGACTGTGTGATAGTTCTGAATCTTGGACGTGCAGCCTCTGTGAAAACTTCTTTCTGTGACCACTTCTTTCTTTAGCATGGATACTAACTTGATATATCTTCTGACTCCCACATTCAATGAATCTGCGTTTGCAGAACTGGCCGGATTCAGTAAGAAGCATCCCAAAACATTTATAGTTCCTTATCTAAATATAATAGCCAGAAGTCAAAATTTGTGGAAATTCACGCAGTCTTAGATAATTAACTTGTTGACTTTCGTTCATATCTGACTAAATTGGATAGCACCATAACGCCATCTTACCTGGATATTAATTCAAGAAAAAATTCCGAAATGTACATATTAGTGACTTAGCTTCATATAAACACTCTGACATTCCTTCGCGGAGACGTAGAGACATTGAATCTGATAATCTGGAAAACATAATATACGAGGTAAATTAAAACATTTCTTAGTGGTGCTTTTTCTGTGTCTACAAACCTCCCTGTAGGCAAAAGTCAAAAACGTTCGATAGATGTATTCGTTCATATGATCATTATGCGGTTTTAGAGGATTTGAGTTATGACATCCTAACTGAAACTAAGGGAAAACCTTATTGGACATAGTGGACATTTTCAACCTTTTGATATTATAAAACAACAACCTGTTTAAAGACAGATTTTTCTCCTTCTCTTTTAGATGCTTTCTTAACAAACGGTAAAAAGCTTTGCTTTTGAACTTTAATTGTTTCTACAGGTATCAGTGTCATAATATGATTACTTCGGTGATAAATAAGTGTGTACCTGCCAATGACAAACAGAGTATAAGTTTCAGATATTTTAGAAATTTAAATTCTGATGCTTTTCATAGCGATTAACGGATGATAAATGCTGACAACATTTAACACAAACACAAATATTAACAAATTTTACTAGACACTGTTACACACTAAATATCTAAGCTCTAGACCTTGTGGTTTAGAAGTAGAAGATTTTATAGGTTTTCCTATAAATGTCTATGTAAAAAAATTGATTCCCTGGATGAGGCCAATATTGAGCCCAGGAGCATAATTTGAATATTACTTTATAGAGGTCCACTACTCAAGGTTGTATACAAAATATCTTAGCTCTTTGTCAAGCGGTTTTGTGAGAAAAGGATTTTCCTGAAGAAACCTATGCAAAATCAAGTGCCCTCCGGGCGGGGTCAATTTTGAACACGGGCCATGATTTGAACAACGTTGGTAGAGGTCACCAAGGCAATGATTCATGCCATCCCCCTCCCCCATTTTCAGAGAAGAAGATCTTTAACATTTTTCCTATATAAGCCTATGTGAAATCAAGTTACATCTCAGGGTCAAAACTTGAACAATGTTGATAGTGGTCCGCTAGGTAATGCTGCATGCCAAATATCTAAGCTCTAGGCCTTATGGTTTCAGAGAAGACGATTTTTTAAAGTGTTTTTTTATTCAACTACGTCTGAACAACTTTTAAATAAGGCTTATCTACCTTGTCTTTATATCAGAAGACCAAGAGTAATGGCCATATAAACATGAAAGATCTTGAGTAATATTGCTCCATCTGTTCTAAATAATCTAGTTCATGTACATGTTTCTGGACCGAACGAACGATTAACCGGTTACGAAATCGGTAACCGGTTATAAAAAAATATATGTAAGACAAAAAGAGAGAAAATTGCAATAAAACGAATATATGTATTGTAAATCTTGCTTGTTTATTTCTATTGCTTGTTTATTTCTATCACCGACCTTTGTAACGCGGTGCGATGAGATAGAAAGGTGTGATAAGTGTCAATATGTTAATTGGACACGATCATGACAACAGAGTTTGTTTTGACAAGGCATAGCTTTGTTGACTTAAGAATAGTTGATACGAAAGAAAAGTGCGAAAGTTTGAAGCAATTCTCTGTTAACGCTAATTAACCCATTAAACTAAAATGTATTGAGTAATAAAAGTTATTATTAATCACGAAGAGCCATTACATGGGTGGAAAGAGCGTGAGAGTAAATATCCCAGGATTGCCAAATTTGCTAAGGCACTGTTAGCCGTACCAGCAGCATCTGTGCCGTCAGAGCGAATATTCTCCAGGGCTGGACTACTAGTTTTTTTTTGTTTTTTTTTCCAGGCCCCTTTCGAGTAACCCCGTTTTATTATCCCCGTCAATGGTTACATAGGGGTCGGAGAACCATCCCCTATTAACCTCACAATATTATAGTATATATAGTATAATAATATATGCATATTCATCTGCATCATTCTTTAATGAAAAAAAAACAATACAACAGGGATAATACACAATTGACATCACTAATCTTGACACAATTTGGGCCTTTTTTAAGACTGAGATTAAAGACCTGTTTTCCAAAACTGGGTCAAAATATTAATGCAGAGTTTATCGAGAAGCATGAGGTTGTTTTCAATTTAAATAGAATTCCAAAGTCGTATCCTCTCAGAAAAAAAAACCGAACATGTAGATATACTGCAAAAAGAAGATAAATCACCTTGTCACATTTACACACATATATAATATTTATGCAAGTTAAAAATTGTTAAAAGTATGTAATCAGGGTAGTTAACTATGAGCTTACTTTTTCTACAAGAGACCAATACCGTTTACTTTTTTCATTTGACGAAGACGTTTTTATAACTGCAGAGGTAATTATAAAGTACTTTTCAGTCCTACAATATAAGGCTTTAGATTCTTTCTTCTACATAAACATATATTTATTTCTACACACAAAACATTAAACTGTCCTTGGGGATTGCCAGGGTACCCCAGAATAAAAGTTGTCTTGCATATGGGATAATTTACCTCTTGTTTTTTAACTATATGTTTTACTTCTGTAATTAAGGATTGTGTAAAAGTAAAATCCCAAAATAAATGTACTAGGGTTTCTTTCTCTGTTTTACAAAAAGTACACATTTCAGAGTCATGTTTTTTTCATTTTGTACAATAAAACATGTGTGCCTACAATTCTAGTTTAAAACCACTGTTAATACGTATCGTTACTAATTGTAAAAATCCAGCCATGTTTATGTTTCAATTCCAATATTTTATTTCAAAAGCATTACACAATTTTTCTTGACAGACAGGAATATCAATATTTTGTTTAATTATACTTTTATTTCGTGTACCTTTATGAGTATTCATCAAAGGCTTTAAGTAGCTAGGTATTCTCTTCGTTCGATAATTCTTGTTTCAACTCCAACTGCTTTAATGATTGTGTAATAACCTTTTTCAGTCCTGCGTATGTGAGAAAATTTATTTTTAGACCTGTTATTGTTTCCATTTCCTCTCTATCAGTAAAAATCCCCTTTTCATTCATATCTTTAACATATCTTATACCTTTATCATACCATTTTTCAAAAATAATGAAAAGGTGGTGGTAGAATAGCGGCATTTCTAGAAAATTATTCAAGCTATCAATTTTCATGCACAAAATAAGGCTAGAAAAGGAATACAATACATCTTTCCAAAAGGCATTTCTTAAGGTCACTTGCCCCGGAACAAAATGGCCACCAGTGAAAACATGATGATATCACTAAAATGTAGTCTGGTGGTCTTTTGACAT
>JAUMHA010330129.1:0-14335 GCA_032359765.1 Saxidomus gigantea | reverse complement strand
TTACAGGGATCAAACCCATGACCTTCAATAAGTAGAGATTAAACGATTACACCCATCCCCATTAAACTTCAATAATATACAAGAATAAGTGTACTTACCTATCAGCCTCTGTTCTCATTATTAGCTCGACGGTACATGTTCTTCTCCTTACAAGGAGCACTGGCAGGGGCACATCACTCTGGATCAACTGAAGTTTTAGAACGACTATACCGTTGCCCTGGGAAACATCTACTACAGCGCAATGTCCGACCCATGTTAAAATTCCTCCTGTGTTAACAAGCTGTGCAACTTCCTCACTCAATCCAGAATGATTTGGTAAGGTGACATCACTGTAGCGTATGCAGACAAAGTCAGAAAAGTATGCATTACAGTAGGAAACATTGTCTGGATGAAACAGAGTGTTCTGTTGAAAGTTAGACGAGATCTTGATCTGTCTCTGTTTCATAAACTTTAACGGCAAGGTGATATAACCAATCAATGAGCTTACTCCTGCTTCCTGTTTCCATTCTATCGGTACACTATTAACTATTATACGATCATTATTATCTACAGCTTTACTAGCAGCTTCCAGCTCCAATATGGGCGTCCATACTTTCTGATACTTTCTAATGTCCTTACAGTTACCAATTGGCTCTACATTGCTGACTCCCCGTGTAAAGCAGGTTTCGGGATGTTGAGAATGTTGCAGACAAATATCTAGACGATTAGTTAGGTTGAACAGCTGGATATAGGGTGCCAGTAGGGCATTTCCAGACTGTATCCCTGCTGAAAGTTGCACCAATAGTAACTGATTTGCTGACAGCTGAAGAGAAAATTCTGTTAAATGTTTAATATTTCCTAGCTTTTGAACCTCTGATGTTATTTCTTCAATGTAACTGCCCTCTAAAGCGGGGTCACTAACTTGTTTACGTACAATTTCTACTGCAGTGTTAAGTTTCTGCACTCTCACGCCTTCATCCTGTTCCCGGATCGCAATCAGCAATCTCTGCCACTGGAATGCTGGGATCTTGTATATGAACCGATCTGGATTAAGCTCACCATAGTTGCTACCAACTACTGCCTGATTCTGCAGTACACCGTAATCATACACCCTCTCTCTCCACTTCAGAACAACACCTCCGCTTTCACTGTAACATGGCAGCTCACATATACCTAGAGAGACAAAGTCTAGCTTCTGCAGTGGTGTTACAGACAGGTGAGAAGGGAAATATATCTCCATGCTCTCTAAATTCAAATTTACAACTACTGAATGGACAAGTGATGGCCGAGTGAGAAGTGCCGCGCTTAACTGCACAAGACGAGCCTCTTCTTCAAACTGTTTTTTAATAAGAAGTGACTTTGTTACATCAGAGCAAATGGTCTGTACCTCTGGCGGAGTATATGGACATGGTTTTCCGTCTAAACAAGCCCCCAAGAGTCTCTGTACAATAATATCTATATAGCAATTTAAGGGCTGAGTAATCTTTGTGTAAGGTTTACGGTTGATAGTATAGTGGTAGTTCTCATCGGTCCTTACATCAGAACTGCAGACAAATTGTTCCGGTTGTTGTAGAGACTGTAAGTGATATAAAGCGACAGCTAACTGTGGGTGGTTCTCCGGAGACACAATAATATCCTGTATAGATCCAAAGTCTCCGATACCCACTGCATCATTTAAGCTGTCCCACAACATTGACACCACCTCTATCTGTTCTCTCTTTACTATGTTAGATTGTTTTACAAAATTAACTGTGTGTGTACAAGCCAACCCACATTTACAAATCTCCATTTTAGATGCATTTAAGAACGGTTTTGTTAGAGCGATAGAGTTCACGGCATCTGCCGCATGCTCCAGTTTCCATCTCCCTAAAGCCTGCACATTAGGAACCTCTTGAACGAGTAACGGTGTCGTCTCTGGAAATTTTCTTGTAACTATCTGTGCAATGTGAAACTCTGTCATTATAATCATATCTTGTACTAACTGATGGGCAAACGCTGTTGATTTCTCAAGGGCATTTTCATGATGCAAGGTGGCATTTCCCAATCTGTCCTTCCTCCAGAGGCGGGCAATTTCAAACAGAACAAGTACGCAACTTTTTAGATAATCTTCGTGCGCTGTTGGATCTTGTATTATATCCTGAGCTTCTCTCATACTGAAGTTCTTCTTACAGTTGATGATAGTTTTCTGAATGTTAACCTGAACTACCTCTCCTGTAGGTCTTACTGTCATCAGCACAGAGAATGCAAGTCTATCTTCATCTGGCTTAAGACTGCATAATTGGGTGGATAGTCTCCTAGGCAACATCTGAATAGGTTCTCCCTGGGATGGGAAACAGACAACACCTCTGCTTCTGGCCTCAATGTCTACACTACTTCCTTTCTTTACAAACGATGCTACATCAGTAAAATGTACACCAACATGGTAATTACCATCCCCTATCTCATCGATACTAAAGGCTCTATTCGAATGGCAAACATTGGATGGATCAATTGTGAAACACCAACGTTCTCTTAGATCCATAGTTCTGCTGTTTAACATTTCATTGGTCAGATGGAAATTATCAGGATAAAGATCGTCTACCTCCTCAGCTATACCTGGATTGTACTCCTTTGCCAGATGATGTTCCAATTCTAATACCTTCATACTAGTGGCAACCTCAGCTCCAACATTCAAAACACCCAAAACAATACACAGCGGAAACTGTAGCTTATTGTCCCATTTCAAAAATCTGGTTACAAACAGTTTTTCATTTCTGTCCAGATTAACATTCTCCAACTGATTCCGTTTTATTTGCTTGTTCTTTGTTATGTGGTAAAGAATAACACTGGCGTCATTGCTATCTGGTAAATTAGCCCTGGTCGAAACATTAAACATGGGAGATAATCCATTATCAATAGGTACCATTATTCCGCTAGTGTCGCCAACCTTACACACAATATATCTGCTCTTCAAATCAACAGCTGCCTTTAGAACTCCAACAACTTTACCGTACCTTTGTCCGCCTTCATTAACAATTTCAGCAACTACTTCGTCATTATCATTCCCTTGACCGCACATCCATCTACTTGGAATGTTCAGTTCTAGACCTTTACTGGCCCCATCATGTACCACAGCATTATAACTTTCCAAACCAATATAAAGCTGAGCTCTGACGTATTTTCCTTCATTGTTCAGTAACATTTTTAGTTGCTTTTCATCATAAGAAGGGTAGATAACTCCATTATCAATCAAGGCACTACTCCCTGATGTGACAACAGCATGCCCATTCTCTTCTCTGACAGATATACTCTCCTTGGTTACGTTACTACCAACTCCATTACTTCCATCCATCTTGATTAACTGAGCTAAAACCTCATCAGGATCTAATGTATATTCATCACCGATTTCATAATATGACTCTGGAGGCTTTCTTTGGTATAAAGATGCTAGAGGAGTCGGGGCCAAACCCCTGCTGATTCCCATTCTCAATGGATTCAGTGGTGTTAAGGGGCTTCTTGGAACTGGGATTCCACCATTTACAGTGCCATTATTCCTGACCGGGATTGTGATTTGGCCTGGAGTTGTTACATCAGACTGGTAACTGCCAGTACTAGCTCCCAGCACATTATCAACAAAAGAACTAGTGTCTGAAACTGGCTGTTCACTTGAAGTATTTCCTAGTAGTGCCTGGGTGCTGCTGTTTGCACTAGGTAGGTTTGATCCAGTCTTTTGTCCAGCTTGCCTCTCATTTGCAATCTGTAACAATCTCTCCCGTGCTGGAGAGTTCAGCAAGTTCTGTACTTGTTGCCGTATAGACTCAAATGTATGGTTCTGAGGGTACAGACTACTCATGTTCTGACAGTGTTTTATGTAAGTACGCCAAACATTTACACATTCCCCGACAGCACATAGAGCCACAGGATCACCAACCACCACTACCAAAGACTGTGCTCGTGTCAGGGCTGTGTTGAGAAGTTTTGAATCAGATAAGAAACCAAAATCTCCCCCTTCACCGTCACATTCTGTCAACGCATGAGCCTGCACATGCGAAGCCTCAATCAGATGTCTTGTACGTACAGTTGTAATGAACATGGCTCGGAACTCTTTGCCTAATAACAAAACAAATTAATCTATCATAGAAGCACGATAAGTGAAACAAAATTCTAAACAGTCAAGAATGAAACACAATCACCTACATTAAGAATAGAGGAGACAGCAAACATTCTCTGCCCGAGCAGGAGGTGTGTCCTTGGGCAAAGACACTGATTCCACACTTGCCTTACTCCACCCAGCTATAAATGGGTAGCAGTAATGAAAAACTTGCTGCCTCTCTCTCTCTCACGAGCGTGATGACATCTGGAATCAGTTTTCAAGAGCAATTCAATAAGCTACGGAGCTTTCTTCATAATCTAACTAAAATAAATTTGTATAAATTACCGTTAAACATTCTCAGTATGACACTGCATATAACATTCACAATTTAGCCTCGAACATTGTGCAGATAGTAAAATGGAGTCAATAGTCCATCACAGCTAGATAAGCATCAACAAAATCTTTTCAAAGTTACCTTGTACTCCTTGCACCCTCTCAACTATCACGTCTTTCAATGCCATGTTTCTCTTCTTCAGAGCCTTTCTTATTAATGCCACCTGCAAGAACAAAGGTCACTCGTTTTAGTTATCCCATTCAATATGAGAAGTGCTGCCATGGAACAGCAGATATTAGCATAAAATAAAAGGTTCGAACCCTGACAGGGCTATATCTACTCCTGTTAAGTGTTCCATGGCTATACTCCTAAAAACTGAGGTGTCCAGAATTTATTAAGCATTAAGGTTTTTCATAGCAAAGCTGATATAACTTACACTATACACTATATGCCTTTGTATAAACTAAATAAATGACAACGAAACCAAATGCCTTGAAGCCAGTCTTTTCGCGCCTGTTTAAAACCTGAACAGAAAAATTTCAAAATATAAATTTCAAGCTACATCTCGATGGATTTTGACTCACCTGATCATAGTATGGGGTAACTACTCCAATATCTTTTGCAGATGGAGACCCCCACTCCTCTGGCCATTTGTCAAGCAGGTCATCAACCCTGTCAACAATTTCCTGAACCTCCGACATGTTGTAGTACGAAATGCTGTTCTCATCTTGAACCTCACGACCCTGCACTGCATGAAATGCCAACGGTGTAACCGACAATACGGATCGAATATTTGCCTCGGATTTCAGAACATCTGGTCCCCCGTAAAAAACTGCGGAGATAAATCTTAATATCTCCATCTTTGTCCTGTAGTTGATGCCAAGAAGTATGTTTAGCGGGCTGGTTTCCGGGATCAACTTCGAGTGAGAGTCGTAATACTGGTGCAGTCTCTCCAGTAGTGACTGATGTAAGTTCTGGTTCTTGGCTTCTTTGCTGTAAACCTTGGGGCTAATCTGCTGATGGTCCCCAGCAAGCACAATGCAGGTTTTCTCAGTAGAAAGTGAGAGAGGCATGAGGCTCTCACTCTCGAGTGTCTGGGCAGCTTCATCAATAAATATATGGGTGAACATCCCTCGAAGACCAAGGCTGTAAACATAGCAAAGACAGAAATGAATCATGTCATACATGCAATTTTGTTTTTTTATAATCCAATAAAACAAAAAAATTAATATGATCGTTAAAGGATAATATTTCAAAGAGTACCAGAACAACAATTGTATAACTATTCAAAAACAAGGCTTAGATAATTCTGAGTTGGACAATTAGGTATGCTACAACAAATAGCATGAGAATCAGTTTTTCAGAAGAAAGTTTTTAAAGAAAACAAATAAGTTTTTTCCAGACAAATGTATTCTTAAGTATTAGAGGAAAACATCAAGATGTTAAAAACTCAAACTTTTTTAAACTCTCAAAGAAATTGGAAAGAATACAAATAGAAATAGAAGAATTTCTTGGCTGCTTTCTATAAAGGTGAAAGCTACTAATATTAAATGATAGTCTGGTATTGCTTACTTTGCGAGAACAAGAGATGTTGTGACTGTTACAATGACTATCCGACACTTCTCAATGTCTTCTCGAGTTGGCATCTGGAAGCCGTCACCATCCGGTGTCAGTATACAGTAGTTCTTCACCTGCTGTGACACGGTGTACAACAGTCGGTCCTTGAAGTACACTCGCTTCAGCAGAGACTGGTTACCTGACTTCTTAAGGAAGTAATCAAAGTGCTTCACTATGTACAGGTCCGCAGCACTGAAAAAATACATATGTTTGGTTTAACAGTGTGGACAGAACCATAGATAAGAAAAAATCAAATATCAAAGTGATTTCTCTTCTATACCAAGGGTCTTTTAATGGTGTCTTCATATCAGAAATGTTCTTGAAAGTCATGCAATTATATTTAACAATCCTTTCTATATATTTTCATTCCCCACTAATAAATGGTTTCTGCACTGAATGGAACTCTTAAGAAGCAACCCAATAATGCATTACCTATTTGACTGAGCACAGATCAATATTCTGGTGTCCTTTGTTTCCTTCATTAACACCATGGTAGCTTGTGCAATAGTTTCAGTCTTCCCTGTGCCAAAAGGTCCAAACAGGACAAATGGTGGTGTGTAACCTGTTCTTTCTGCTACAATATGCCGCACAGCTGACATCTGATCAGGATTCAACACAGATGACCTACACAAACAATACAGTGACTCTTCATATTTTCATCAAACTCGTTCTTGTACGAAACAAACCTTAAGCAATGCTGCTATTTGAGCGGCACAATTCAAATATCTAAAAAGAAAATTTAGTGCCATATAACTGTAAGTACACTAAAACACAGCACCTTTGACATGGGAACTCCACAGCCATTTTGTCTATCAGACAGAATTTTACTCTAGGAATACCTTGTACAGGTTATTCCTTCTACGGTATGTGAGGTTTATATGAAGACAAATTGTTCCGGTTGTGGTAAAGACTGTACATCATCAAAAGCTAAATGCTGAACGAATCAATTCTCTATTCAGAAAGATTTATATGTACTACCGGTACAGTACAAGTACAGCATAGGAAAAATTGAAAGATGATAACTTACGTAATTCTGAGGTTATGTTTTTCATTTCTCAAAGGATTGATCTTTGGTACATCTGGGAACACAATATCTGTGGACTGAAGCTGATCAACAGCATAATGCATCCTGCAGAAAAACAGACGATCCATCTGGAACTGTATCTCAACATCCAAATTGGTTCCAGGTCTCAACTGCAGTCTCTTCACACATTCCGGCGACAGACACAGGTAAATGAAGTCACGGCCTCTACCATCAAACTCAAAGTTCTCCTTGTTTACTATAAATGCTTCAAACACGACCTTAGAGGAGTCAGAGCGTGGAGACAAAAGCACTTTACGTACACTGGTGAGGATGAGGCGGCCAGCATCTGTGTCTTCTGTCAGGTTCTCCTGTAGCGGTACTCGAGCAAATAGCTCCCCAGCCATGGCATAAACATATGTGGCCTCTTCAATGGCTTGTAAACACTCAATGGTTACACACAGATTGTAACTGCAAGTACAGTTTAAATATATATATATATATATATACATGGTATAACCAAACTTCTCATTTAATTGTCTGCACACTATGTTCAACCTATGTAACGTGTTGAAAATTCACGTACAACTGCTTAAGCTTTTTTAGCATTTTACACAACAAACACTTCAACAGTACAAAAATCTCACCTAGTAATTACTTACACTGAGCTTATCTATGCTAAGACATATGAAAACATTCCCCAACTCTAACTGTGGACACACTAACATTTAACAACTTCCTTACCTGGATATGATTTGATGCCTAGTGATCTCCTCAAGCTCTAGCAATTTATGCATCTTGACTTTGTAATTGTGTCTATTCAGTTCTGTCGTAACTGTTGTCTGGGTAATCACAATCTCCGATGACGATGGCTCTTTGTATTTCCTGACCAACATGTCTTCTACTTGTTTGTCTTCTACAATTTCATGCCTGACTATCTCGCGATTTAGGCTCGTCCAACGATCAAACTGTAACTGTTTACGAAGGCTCTTCACTTTCTCGTGTGATGACTGGTTCCCGATCTCCACAGTAACCTTCCTACACAGTACAGGAAGCTCAGAACCAAAATCAAGCAAGATCCACTGCATAAATGAACCAAACATTCCTCCCGTGAAACAGAGCTGAATCTCATACAATGGTTTCCCTTGGTGATCAAGGTTGTGACAGAACATATCTCCCTGGGCTATCTGGCATGATCTTTCCAATCCATTAACAAGGTAGAAATGCAGTCTGTCACGGTTATACAGTAATGCTACCCTCTCGAGACGTTTCTGTAACATAAAAAAATGCATTGTTTTCAAGCACTGTATACAGGCGACCGTCTTTAGCGACCACATAGGGGAAATTAAAATGGTGGCCTCTTGAGACAGGTGGTCTCTTAATTCAGGACATAGTTCTGAGCACATCAGTATACAATTTGACTCTTTCATGAAGAATAAGATGCTACTACTATCTAGGTTATTTAGTAACTTATATTAAAATAGGTATTTTGACATGTAAAAACATTCAAGTGTATAACATAAATCTTTAAGAATATTATTTTCTAGGTGGTGTGGTGGCTGAGTGGGTAACACTTTGGACTACCAATCTGGAGGTTCCCGGTTCGATTCTCGGCCGGGGCACTGGATATTTCAGAAGCGCTTTTCAGCGTTTCCCACCTATCTGAGATGAACTGATTAGAAACCCAGAGGTAGTCTCGCGTGTATCGGTGCTATATGCCGGGCACATAGAAAAGAACCAAGGGGTCCATTTGTAAAAGAGCTAGGGTCTGGTACCCGGATTCCCTTGTATCTGCTTCTGTGTCTAAAATAAAGGACCACAATGGAAATAAGAGCTTGCTCTTTATTGTGTTATCCTTGGTACTTGGTTCTGTAATACATACATACATACATTTTAATAAACATCAATGACCCTAAAATGATCTCTTATACAGCATCCTTGACCCATAGTGAAGTTGCAGTAAACATTTCAGTGAGTCAAACAATAAATTCAACAGAAAAAGCATACCAAAGAAACAACTTCAAACGTCCATTTGTATCGCACATTTTTCTCCTCTCTGTAAATGTGTAAATCTCCTTGTGTGGTCACTTCTACCCCTTCAAGTTCCTCTGTGATCTGTAAAAACAACAACAATATAACTTAACACTCTATTACTTTTCAATGAACCCTACATTGTCACAAGCACTGGTCCAACGGCCAGAAATTGGCCTATGAGCTTTGCTTACATACATTGCTTTCCACTAGCATACAATCCATGTTAAATACATAAATATCACCTTTCAAAGAGAATGCTGCAGAAATAAAATCCGCACAATATTTCACATGATTTTCTTACAGGCTTGTGACCTATATTATAACATACCAGAGAAAAACACTTGTTTGTCTGTGAGGCACACTTTGTAACAATACCGACGGTAATACATGTATAACTTTCTATGGAAGGTACAGGTTATGTATTTCATACATCCTTTCCTGAGCGTTAAAAGGCATGTGAATATGTCATTCTATATTTATTATTTACAGATTAATTGAGAATCAAATCGTTACATACTTTATATACTGTAAACATGTGGAAATTTAACTGTCTATACTAATCTATAAGGCAAACAATATTGACACACAATTAATGCGCTAATGTTTCATTCTTTATACTTAGGTTTTCCAATTTACGTGTGAATTCCTATTACTAAAATTGTGGGATTATCTATCTCCCGAGGCCGCAGAATTTAAATCAGTTTATACTCACAGACAATGGCAATTAAATAAAGTCCACAGAAAGAAAAAAATCCATATTTTACAAAAAAACACAAAGAATTTGGAGTTTGCAAAAATAACCACTTATATGGCGTATGAATTCCCTATGCTGTTAGCACACATAATATGACACCATCTTACTTATGACACATAAGTATCAAAATGTTCAAGCCCTACTGTTTAAACAAATACAAATCTTTTTTCATTTTACATTTTTTCTTACTTGCTTAGTGTTCACAAAATGGGAGACTAGACAAGCATAGCAGCAGATATCCATGTATCTATGGTTACTTACAACATTGACAGGATCTTGTGAGTTCTCGTATTTTTCCAATACTTCGTCCATGTATGAGAACACCTTCTCCTGCCTTGCCATCTCCCGTTTCATCTGTCTCCACTCGTACCGTTCCTTCCACTCATCTAGTTCATCTTGACCGTGAGCATGGCGGCACAGGTTGTACATATCTGGGACATTGGAGTACTGACACTGTCGCCCATCCATATGCCTGGAAATGAATTACATGTGTACACAGCTAGAATTGCCACATATGTAAAACTCATGTACAACACATGATAATTACTTCATGCTTAACATATGAAAACTAATCCATATGAAAAACATGTGATAACCATGAGTTCAACATAAGTTTGTTGACATCTGTTTTTCATGTGGTACTGGTTTTCCATATGTTATTTCACATATGAAAAACATATGTTCTCATACACATGTTTTTCAGAAATTATGAAAAACATATGTTTTTCTTATGGAAAACGTATGTTAGTACACACATATGTTAAACATATGAGGCAATTCTAACAGGGCTTCCTTATAAATGTAAACAAGCATTAAATATGAAAATGCATTATAAACGGTAGACCCTGGTCACCATAAATAATCATGAAAGTAGTACCATTACTCTACAGCCAAAGGCTTTTTACATATAATTTAACAAGAAAAAGGAACCTACTTTTCACAGAGTTCATAATATCGGCCAGAGGTCCAAGGCGGCTGCCGGTAGTTCCACTGATGTTCTTTGTCCGAGTTCACGTTAAAGTTATGTTTCTCTGATGCACAATGCTCGTCCCACTGTTTCTGACTGTTACATGACACACCACAGTAGTGACAGTAGAATGTGTGCACACTTGTCACTGGCATGGAGAACCGGCTTGCACCTACAGGATTCGTGCTCACGCTGACTACTGACTGACCACTGATCTTACTCTTGGCAGATTCAGAACGCGATTTCTGTGCAGCCTTGCTTGCCTGTGATAGTTCAGCTGGTGTTGTCACTGAAATTAGGTCCAATGAAATTTCATTAATACCAATAAAGTAATAGACTTAGTATCTTGTCAACTTATCCTGTTACAACAACTACACTCTCCGACCTACAATTTTATCTTGTTTCCATCATAGAATGCATACTGACAAGTATATTTGGTTTTACTGCCATATTGGTGTAAATGTATAAGTATAAAAACTTAGCTATAATCACCATTAATGAAATCTCTTTGGATTTTTGACCAGAAAAGTTGCCAAAATCCCGACAGTATAACAAATCAACAATAACTTCATGTAGATCATGTAGCATTGATATCAAAATTAATATGGAGTTGCCAGTATAAACTAGTTTCTTCTGGTCCTTTTGGCATCTGGTTTCACTGAATTACTAATGTTAACACCGTCACATGTTATTACTTAATTCACTATTCTCAGTACTTCAAACACTTTAAAAACCATTAAAAACACTATTCATTCCTAATTTACTACATGTATTTACAACAATCCAGGTCAAACTTAGCCTCCAAACCCAGTGTTGATTCAGACATTTTTTGAAAGAGTTGACAATTGTTGCTGTAACAACATTATCTGGAAAGAGGTTCCAGGTGTTGACTTCTATTAACTTCACCCTCCACTTCAAGCCATGTGCTTTCAAAGAGCTTTTGTTTCAGGTTTCAGTAAATTTGTACTGGTAGATCATGTATATGCCTTTAAGTATGATATGTTTCTGTGTGACATAACATCAATGCATTGGGTATCAGGACAAGTGACCAGAGACAACCCTGAGCGATACTGAGAGAAAATGATAGGAAAAAATAAGGCATTTCCTGTTGTGAATCAAAACCAAGGTTACGCAAGAAATTCTTACAATTATTAGCACACATGAACTTCCATGCATCAATCTCTTCGACACAGTGTGCAAACTGACAGGGACCTCTTCCAGCAAAGCCACATTTCTTTCCCTCTCTGATATACTGGCACAGAATGAAGTTCAATCCAGATGGAATCTTTTTCGGCAAGGGACGTAACTCCTTCAGTGAAGGACTGAGCAGGTAGACAACATTACAGCTCCAGTTGCCATGACCTTTCTGACACCTGTCCTTGCCTGCCTGCTGCTGTGTCCTTTGTCCCCGCTTCCAGCAGGTCTCGCACACTTCTAGCACAGATATTGGACACAAACCATCAGCTGCTGTAGGTATCCCAGTCTCTGTAGTCTGAAACCAAACACACAAGATACAACAGATCTGAACATTAGTATGACAAAATGAACATTATGCTAATTTATGGTTTGGAGACACCACCATTACATCCAACATCACTAAATATTCTGTTTTTAATCCACAGTAAATCATCTATTATTCAAATAATAAGGAAAGGTATTTCAACCAATAAACACTCAACTTGATTTTCACACCAGTTTCAAATGAAATGAAGAAAGTTTACGTCTGCAGAGATTTTATTAGTCAAGTCTTATTCTTTAAAAATTTGTTTCAATAGAAAATAGGAAATAAAACCTTCATGTCTTCTTGTACATATCACATACAACAAAACATCATCAGACAAAATAATACATAATTCCAATATACTGAACTTATACCACAAGAATGTAATGGGGATAAAAAGTTGTAGTTCTATATTTTAATAGTGACTTAAAATGATAACTACCAGGGCTATGGGCTGTTGTTTCGGCTCAGGGGCTGCTGCTGTTGACACCACAGGTGCTTGGCTTGTCTTTATTGCCACAGTCTGACTTTGAGTGTAACCAGTGCTTGGTGGCCCTGCTGATGTCTGTTTAGATAAACTGACTATTTCGCCACGTTTTAAACCACAGTCCCGCTCCAACATCCAGATGTCTCGCTCAATCATGCTGTGGGCAAACCTACATGTAGCATTCACTTTGGAACGGCAAAACTGTAACCACTTGCAGATCTTGAAAAAGGCCGACTTGTGCAAGAAGCCTCGAGGATTTACAATTGTAAAACCTGCTGGTCCAACATGTGCTAAAATCTTGAAATCTTTCCAAAGATGACCAGGTGGATCACCGTTACATTTTGTCTGCTCCGAGCTGATAAGCGATATTTTCGGGGGACTTCCATAGTAACATGCTCGACAGATGAATTCGAAATAACCTCCATGTTTTTTCAGTATCTCATCAAGGCTAAACCCTTTGCCAGCTGCGAACTTTCTGTTCTGTATCAAGAATTCTGTTATGTTAAACTTTCCGTCTTTTTCCAGTGTCCACAAAAATCGTTCAACATCATTATGCGCAAAACTACACACTTCTTCTCCATACTTGCAGAACGAGGGGTTTTTATATTTTATACTGTTACACAGGATATAGTTGCCTGGAAATTCACGATGATTTTTCCTTTCTCTTACTCTGACAAATGGTTCAGCCACCCCTTTACTCTTCATTGCCAGCATAGTTTCCTCACACTTGTGTGTGATATTATGAAATTCATAAATTCCTGGGTATATGGTAGCCTTAAAGCAGTGCTGGCATACAACATATGCGTTGTGTGTATCGGATAGAGGATTGTCTAATTTCGCTATCAGCTGCTGCTCAGAGCTGGAGTGATCTGGTTCATCTATCACTGTGGGAGTTTGGAAGCTCCACTGATTCCTTTGAACCGGAGGTGGTGGGTGTGAAAATTGACCTGAAAATACACATAACTATACAAACGAGGAAATGTTAAAGAAAGTCAAAATTTCATTATTGCCTGAAACAAGGCAAAATGCCATTACTTACTTACCATGCAAGCAATAAATGATGTCAAGAATTTAACTTTGGTTTCAATGAACCTTAAAGAATTTCAAACAAGGTTGCGCTATACATAAGCTTGGTTTCAATGAACCTTAAAGAATTTCAAACAAGGTTCCGCTATACATAAGCTTATGTTTTTCTGTGTTGTTATTATATGACTTACTAACAATACATAAACTTTGTATTGCATTGTAAAAGCAGAATCTAACAAGTTGCAACTTTATATTCATAAAATCTGTTGTACACTTTACTGTACATGTAGTATAATTATTTAGTGTTTCCTTGATTTTGAGAGCCAGTTTCTGTAGCAAGTGAAATCCATAGCAAGGTAACTCTCTCCTAGAAACATATTGGTATGTTCCCCACAGTCATAATGCTTTCAGAACACTGTTACTGTTATGACGAGTCTACATGAAGAAATCTTCTATGAGCAAGGTATAAAAACTAGATGTGTGTAGGCACTTATATAACATACTATAATTGTATCCATTGCTGGAGAATGGGAAGTTGCCTGT
>JAUMHA010329907.1:0-14340 GCA_032359765.1 Saxidomus gigantea | reverse complement strand
TCGATTTTGTGCCGTTATCAAAATGATAAGGAAAGTTAGACATGAAATAATATAATATTTGCAAGTATTGTAACTTAGAGGGGAACTACCTGCAACTAGCAGGTGATAAGCTCAAAACATAAATAATGTGTTCAGTGAACGTAAAATGATAAATAAATAGTTTTAAAGAATAGCGTATATCGAAAAATGCCTCATTTTAGCACAATAATAAACACAGAAATCGCTATCCACAACAACAACAACTTAGCATAGATTATCGAATGCTTAACGGTACTGCGACATATTTTAAGACGCATCGTTCACTGATAATGACTGTCATGTATAGCTTAAACTTTTAGGTTAAAGAGGCACTCCCTAAATCTAGAAGATTATATTTCCGAAACGTAGATAATGTGTTCAATGAACGTAAAATGATTGATAGATACAATTTCAAATATGAACCGATGGCGAAAAATGCCTCATTTTACCACAATTAAGAGGCTTTCTGTAATAAATCGCATCCACCCATTAATTGTACTACAGCAACTCTACATAGATTATTGAATGGTTTACGGTACTGCAGTATATTTTATCCGTAATGATCAGGAATCCATAGCTGAAACTTTTAGGTAAAGTTATAATACTTCCAAAGATTCTATTATTTATGTTTTAGAGTTTATTTAATTTGACATCAGGGTATATCCCTTTAAAATGATAAACCGCTATTCCCTTACATCAACCCCGTCACCTAACTACAGATATAACGTACTCGACATCAATTTCAAATTCATATTGTAATTTGTAAATGAAGCACTTGGGCAACCGTATGAAGTGGCATTCAACTCTTCAACAATCATAAAATGTCATATATAAGACATACACAACCATGAATAAATATGAAATGCCGTAGTCTACCATTTTACTTTCATATTACTGTATCTTAAAGAAACATATCATTATATGCTTATATATAAAAAAAACTTTCGCTGTAAACCCGTCGGTTACCCAAAGATGAATGACTTTCACATTAACACACCAGATAGTTCGTGCTAATCCTTACACGCTCTAATGCGTCACCTACCGGTGACTAAATTATCAATAAGGGAAATTAATTTTCTTCTAATTCGTTCCTTAAACGAAGAAAATAATATTTATAAGTTTCTATGCTAGTTTTTATATTGTTCCGAGCCTTAAACAGTGTCATAAATTGTGTGATTTAGTTAACTGGACATGCACTTCATAAAATTACATGCACATTATCGCTAATCATTAGCCATCGCTAGACTTACAGACATTGCTATATAAGAATCAAATGATGCAGACTATACGGCATCTGCCAGTGACAAAATAAATAATTTACTTATTTCCCTCTGAACTCCGAGAATAACACATTTTACGGTCGTCTTGGTAACCATATTGTTTGTTTGATTTTCTTGGTAATACTAAAGGCGTGATTTACGTAACAAAACTGCAATGCACATCTTAATGCTGATTCCATGTGATAAGAGATGCAACAATCAATAGCTGTTTATATTTAGCTCGTCTGAGCGCAAAGTGCTCAAGGAGAGCTATTGTGATCACCAAATGTCCGACGTTCCTGCAAATAGTTTCTAGATGTAACTGATATTTCATCTGAATCAAATGTCTTACCAAAGAAACTACTTGCATCTTGAATTGCTTTGTACATTGGTAACGAAAAAGCTCCATACATTTCTATGAATCAGCTAGGAAACTCATGCGAAAGGACTACATAACACATGTGATGGACATGTGTGACCACGTAACCATGCATTTTGTTTTAGCACATTTTTTACCGCTAAGTTAGATTTAGGTAGTGCACTTATCATACTTAATGGCAACTTTATTTAGATTACTTGATTCTTTTTTAAACGGTCTTACATGTGTGCTACATCTGTGCTTGAAATACAATTTCTTTCCGAATCCAGGTAAAACATAATTTGCATATTGGATTCAGATTTGAAGTCAGAATGTTTTGGCAATCCATTTCCTTTACATGGTATGCATTTACTGTACTTTTTACAATAGATGCTACTTGTCCCATACAGTCGTGTTATCGCAATCTTAAGAAGCCGCTTTCAATACAAGCATAGACAACACCATTTTCGGTCTGAGAGTGCCCCTTTGGCAGTTTTTGCTCTAAAGATTCTTAAGTTTTTCTATCACGTACCACAGTATCGAAACATAATATTTATTTCATGCCGGACTCAACAGTTTTCAGAATATGATACAAATTGTCCTTCCCTCCTTTGACATTGCCACCAATATATCAAAACACTGCTGGAAAATCAATAACTGCAGCCATGTCCGTATACTGATCCTCCGTTTTACACCATTCATTCTTTGCATTGTGATTCGCCGAAGTAATTTAAGTCGAAATCCTGAGTTTTAAAACAGTAAATAGTTTATAGCTTATTTATCGACATCATTAAACTTTGTCTTACTTCAAAAGATTTATCTACTAGATAAGTGTAGTCTTTTTGAATTTCATTTTATATATGTTTGTCTTTTAGTCGTTTTAACAGAATCCAGATCGTTTAAACTTGTTTGTGGGTAACTCAAATGAGAATTGGTACTCAGTAAGAGAAGACATGTGTCCAGAACCTGAACTGAAAGTGTCATGAGAGCTTTGATAAAGTGATATGAACTTCCAATAATTCAGTTATAGAATTCTTGGTTTTCTAGCTAGATTGCTTCGGCTCTACTTGATCTCTTTTTCAATATACGCAATTTCTCGTTTAATTCCGCTCTAGTAATACACTTTCATTAAAAGAATCAAGAATGTGCTAAAGAATCAAAATAATTATATCTGGCATTTTTCAACACACCAGGGGAAAATAACTTTAGCTCAGTCGTCTGAAAGAGAGCTAATATATATTATAAACATTCACAAAGAGAATCATTACAGACAGACTTTAATTTAAATATATCTCTGCTAGAAGAAACGGTTATATAAGAATCAGTTAACGGGAAGCCTTATTTGACAAAAATATCTATCGAAAATATATAACCCTGTTCTATACTCAAAAATGTCCATATTTTTTTACAATGTCAAGTGGAAAACATTAGATGACAAATAAAGTTTGTTCTATGAAAAATAGAATGTCTCATAAAACAGTTTCATTTTTCAGCGCAGCTGTATTAAGCTTTTTTTTCTTGGCCGGAAGACGGTAACCTTTCAATTGCCAATGAAATGACGAGTAGAATGTATATTACATTTGATTGAAAAACTTATTCTCTGAGGCACTTTTACTTAGATATTACCGAATGAAAAATGTCAATTGATATGCGGTTTCAGTCTCACGTGAATGCTTTTTTAATCCTAGTGCGTAACGAATTTTGATATATCAACTTAGTAAGTTGTTACAACCAAACTAACGTTCATATAATTGTAGATTAATCATACTTTATCGTTCCATAGGATAACGGTCAATAGTTCGAGTTACATATTTGAAAAGAAAAACTAAGATTAAGTTTGTTTTCTTGATGCACATATCACGAAACGGACTTAATAACTATTGGGAAGAAAATATGTAAGTGGCCGGTTAGTTCAGTCAGGGGGCATTTGCTCTAACAGCCCTGTAACCGACTGGCTCGCGTCCCGAAAAGAGTGAACTTTTTCTTTCATCCTGTAACATTTATCGCCAACTTTACAGAAAAAGTTACAATAGAATCTAGCTTTTTTATTCTCAAAGGCGTGGCGACAATCTTTTTTCAGATAGCTGTTGTTTTCCCATTTACCGTCAAGAAAATCAAATTAAAGAAATACATCAGACGCATCTGACAATTAAATCCTGATATACCATCTAAAACTAATACCGTTGTGACTTTTATCTAAGCGTGATACTAATTGAAAAATTAAAACTATCATTTCCCATTAAGATGTCATTTGTGTTTAAAAATCAATGATACCCGGATATATTTCGAGGACCACAGATGTTTTTGCTTATGTTTTTTTATATTTTCATTTTTTAATAAGTTCCTGCATTGTATACGGCTGTCACATTTCCTCTTATAGATGAAGAGATGTCAACAAACCCGCGTCTTGCGGCAAAACATTTCAGAAATTGACTTTCGTTAGAAGGACATGTACATGTAATAAACGCCTGACATACGTAAATGTTCCTGGTTCTTTTCTTTAGCTCACCAGGCACAGATTTCCCGTGTGAGCTATTACAACCGCTCACTGTCCGTCGTCCGACCACCATTTCCTTCAAATCACTTGCCCACTATTAATGACAGAGTGAAGGGGTGTTTCTTGCATGAAGCTTTACTTCACTTGTGCAAAAGTGTTCATTCCATGCAGAACTCTGGTTGCTATCACAACAATAGGATTTTTTTAATTTTCTTGAAAACCGCAAACGATAGAGCTTAGATATTTGCACTGTCTAGTAGACTTCTATCAATTTTAATTAATTTCTGCCCCTAGGGACAAAATAAGCCCTGACTGGGGCTCACATATTATACTTAGAAATATATATTAAAACAATTTACATTTCGATATGGAAATCTTTTAGATATAAAAGAGCAACATAAGCTGAATCTTTCTCTACGTTGAATTGAAAATATAATTTATATTGAATTGCCTGATCTGCGTGATACTGTCTAGGAAACTCATGCAGTCCTGATTAGGTTGCAATTCCAGAGGACCTTTAAAATAAGACAAAAAGTGCTAAATGCGTGATATACGAGCAGCTATCAGATCATATCAGATAACTTTTTCAATCACTAAATCATTTTTCCACACAAAAATTGTACAGAGGTGGGTGAAGCAACAGACGCGTCTTTGGTCTGTTTCTTAGAAGCTGTCAAAGAGTTTATAAATGAAATGTGTACAAGAAGGCTGTAATGGCTCTATATCGCTCACCTGAGTATCAGTGCAATTAAAACAACAACAGGCCAGTCTTAATCAAGGTCAGTTGTAGGAATTTTGGACGTTATGAGTAGTTTGCGAAAATTGCACAAATAGTCAAAACTTGCATCTCTCTATTTGAAAAACTAGGCCATAGGTCAAGGTCAGCCAAGGTAAACGTTAAATTCTGCATTCAAAACAAATGGTGAAATTTCATTGATGTAGCTTAAATACAGAAAAATATGTCAATCTATATCAAAGTTGAAATTTGATCCATAATGTTTACATTTCAGTGAATCAATGTTACTTCAAGGTCAAGAAAAAAGGTTCCGTAGGTCAAGTGATCCCGGGGCGGAGCCATCTTTAACCATATGGGTACGATTTTAACAACCTTGCTACAGGATCACAAGGTAATGCTTCCAACCATATATCTAAGCTCTTGGCCTTGTGGTCTGAGACACGAAGATTTTAAGATTTTCCTATATGTCTCAATGTGAAATCAAGTGAGCTGGAGCGGGGTCGATTGATCGACAATCAGTCTTGGCTTACTACCATTAGGCAATGCTATCTGTCAAATATCTTAGATATATGCCTTGTGGTTTGAGATTATTCATCTAAGCAAATGTAAAAGGTTAACAAATTATTGACCCCGGAGTCGTGTCAACTTCAACCTTGAAATTATGATTTTAACAATAAGCCTTTTGGTAGAGGTCTAAAAGACAATGCTACTTGACAAATATCTATGCTCTTGGCCTTTTGGTTTTGGAGGAGAGAATTTTTCAATATTGCCCTATATAACTCGATGTAAAATGGCGGTTAATTTTGTCCCGAGGTTTATGATTTGAAAAATCTTGGTAGAAGATCACTACTACTCCTCTAACCTTCTGGTTTTTACACAAGAATATTTTTTAAGTTCTATATAATATAACGTGACTCACAGAGCTGGGTCAATTTTGATCGGGGGTTCATTATTTGAACACTCCTGGTAGACGTTCGCAATTGTACATGCCAAAATATCTTAAGTTCTTGGCCTTGTAGTTTCAGATAATAATATTTTAAAAGTATTTTCCATATAATCCTTGTTTGAAAAATCAGGTGACCCTACCCACCCGATCATGATGTGATGTGAAAAATCTTGATAGAAGACAACTGGACAATGCAACCTGCCAAATACCGAAGTTTTTGATAATATTTCTAAAGCTTTCCTTGCCGTTGTTATAGTAACGAAAGCTCTGCAATGAAAGTAATTCTGTTAACAAATTTAATTGAGCTTAATGCAAGGAACATTCCTGCCAAGTTTTGAGTATGTTTTACAGGAGATGTCATTTGAAGCAAAATATGAGAGACGGACGGACGGACGGACGATCATGAAAGCTCACCATGAGCACTGTGTGCGCATGTGAGCTAATAAGAGAAAATTGACATGTTCTGTATTTTTAGAACTTTGTTTTAAGTTTATATAAGGAAATAATGAAAGATATTTGTAGTATACAGACGTCACTGCTGAATTGCATGACAAAAGTTAATAGACAAACCATTCTATCAAAATTGCAGGCTACCGTTAAACAAATGACAAATTAAACTTGTTTCATTTCATTGCAATCTTCAGACCATGTAGATATTTAGGATTCTGGGGAAATGTTCTCACTTATTTCTATCTTAATTTCTGTATTTGATACGAGCGGACTGGGAAAAAATGTGTTTTATTTTTATCTACCGACAAATTGATGGAGAAATACAACAAGCAATATTCTTTTTTCGGCCCAGCCGTATTAAACTCGCTTTTGAAGGGAGGTTGTTAACCTTTCAACCGCCAATGGTATGATGAGAAGAATGTATAACATTTTTTTAATTGAAAACTTTACTCAGTAAAGTACCTTTTAATTGGATAATACCGCACGAAAAGGTCAATGAAACACCCGTTTTTCAGTTTTGTATTTGAAGGATTTATTATTATAGTGCGTAAACAGTTAATATTTATCAAGTGAACATAATATGCTGTTACCTCCAAACTAATGTTAATTATGGTACTTTTTCGGCTAGTGAGTAACGGTCAATTTTCCGAGTAACATATTTAAGTTTGTTTTACTGATGCACACGACACGGTACTTAATCACTATTGGGGAGCAAAGGTGCAAGCGGCCTGTAAGCACATTCGGGAGAACATCTGCCCTGTGAGCGAAAGTCCCGGGTTCGCGTCCCTGTCAGTGTTTTACATGTTTTATTCCTGCGACAGTTCGCACAAAAATAAAATTTGACAAGTATATTGACTATGAAATCTAGCAACCCATCTCTTTAATATACTCAAATCGCACCGACCTTCCTTTTTAAAGATAGATCTCGATTAAATTGACAACCTATAGCAAGTCGTGACAATGAACTAATTACAGCAATACCTGAATTAACCCGAATACTTCAAAATCTTTTTATTTCATTTTGGAAGAACCATGGTTTTCTTTATTACGGGACGTATTCTATTGACTCTGTTAAAGTGTATTCAACAAGTCGACGACAATCCCAACTTTACTTCATTCCAAACATCTACAGTAACGTTCGACAAAATTCAACCGACTTACTGGATTGTTGAGAGTATACTCCCGTGAACAGTCATTAAAACGAAACGCAGCAACATTTTCACAACATTGGGCATCACACCAAGTCGTTGAGTTTGAATTGATTCAATTGCCCCTCGTATAGAACAAGTATTGTCACACATGACAGAGACAGACAAGTCATTAATCTGGACCGGTATAATTGTGGTTCTTAAAACTCTTATGACAATGTCCTCTATCATTGTGTAAAATATCAACCCAATTAAAAAATTTATTTTAGAAGACACGCTACCTATTTCTTACATATTTGTGTAGCATTTGTATATCATTCATGCTACACACAACATATACTAAACGAAAGTTCTAAACCAACCACCTTTTTTTGAAGCTGGCAGATAGTGGAAGGGTCAATCATTAAATAAAGTAGGAAAAGGCAGGTGGTGCGTTGGAAGTTTCGTTTATTATACCATTAAAGGAAAGTTGTTAACTTAAAGGTTTTCTATTTAAAAAACGCATTAATTAGAGATAGAATGACAAAAATCAAGTCTTTTTTATTACTACATAGATTAAATGAAAGTGTTTTAGGAGGATGCCAGTAGCGTTATTCTCCTTGATTTTCAGGAGAAATACGATATAAAAAAAGTCTTCAATTACCTTGTATTGCTTCCTGCTTCTTGCCACCATTAACAATTGTCTTATTTAGAGAATGTTTGTATCAATTTTGCTTTGTCAAACGTTCCGAATGACCTTTGATAAGTATGAGGAGTGAGGAATCCGCATGACGATAATTTAGCCAGGAGTTTGCTTCATCTAAATTTGTACTTATTTGAAATAACTGCCCTAGTAATCCTCTTACACATATTTTTTTTAGAAATGACAGCCGATTGCCATGATATTTGGTTATGAAATTAGCCCTTTCATACAATGTACACTCGTACAAGTCTTTTCGCGCGAAGTGCATTATTTCCTAATTCACACAAAATCAAGATAATGCTATTTTGGCTCAAAGATTAATTGTAGCTGTAATGAAGAGCATAATTACTGGTAATTTTGTTTCCCTTAAAACAATAATTTCGAACGCAAGAAGTAGGTACTGAAATTACGTTTTGATCTGAGTGTGTTATATAGCCATATACAACATGGAATACAGTCAACTTGTTTATTGTTGCCCATATCTTTATTAAGGTTATTTTGAAATAGAAAGTGTGAATTGTAGATATATGCTCATTCGTGAGATGAACTAGTCAAACAATTAAATGCAGGTTTGAAAAGGTGCTTTGAACGTACATGTATATGCAATCTTCTTGCTGAAGGTACAACTATAGAAAACACATACTGACACTAACACGTGCTGATGAGCCCGATGCAGATTTAAGTCAAATGACATTTACAGTACATAAAAGAAGACACTGAAACGCACTGAATATTCAAGACTTATAAGTTTATCGTAAAACAACAATTAATATACATCACTTATACAAAGATCGAATCAAATGAACAAGGAGTAGAAGTAAAGGTTTCGTGTCAGACATAAAACTTTGAAGTTAAACATTGTACCGATACATTTCATTCGGATGTGTGGCATGATGCATAATGCATGTTGCAGAAAGATACATTAACATGTTCAACAAAATATTTCAACTGTGTGCACTGATTCTGTTTGGGTGCTCTGCGATTCTAAATCACTGTGAACATTTTCACTTGACATATAAAGCAGTAAAACAGCTATAAATAAAACTATGTTTAAAAACTTATTGCATTATGTCGACGCTATACTGCCAGGCACGACCCAACGGACATCTAATGCATTCCTTTGATGAAAATAAAGTGATCGTTCCTGCAGTACAAAATGAAATTATTGCTCATTCATAAAAGATGTGATATTCCTCTGTCTCCTTGAATGCTGAATTCTTATTTTAGATTTAACGAATCTTTAAGCTAAATTTGAAATTATGTAAACATGTACATATATCTTAATTAAAGTTATACACATAATTATTTTAAATTAAAATAGCATTTAAAGATACTGCTTACTTTAGGATTAATGCTAAATATGCGAAAAGTGTTTGTTTACTTTTACCGCGAATTGATAAAGATAAGCCCTTCATCGTCCGTCAGTTCACAGTCCACATGTATGCTCGTTAATACGCTAGAGGTCATATTTCCTTTGCTATCTTGACCAAACTTTCACCAAAGATGTACGGCCAGAAGATCTTGGTAAAGTTTGATAATGGGGTCATGTAGGGTCAAAAACTAGGTCACAGTCAAATGGTAGAAAAACATTGTTAACACTCATATAGAGGTCTCATATGACTTCCAATCATCATGAAACTTGGTAAGAATGTTTGTCACAATGATGTCTAGGCTAAACTCAAAACTGAATTATGTAGGGTCAAAAACTAGGTCATCACGTCAAATAATAGAAAAACCTTGTTAACACTTTAGAAACCTCGTTTTGTATTGGTTGTCCGAGAGACTGTCAGAATTAGCGTCTTCAAAAAATTAAAGTGTCTTCATTGCTCTCTTGTGTAAGATCTCTAAGATTAAAACTTAAATTTCACATTTTAATAACCTTGATTGAATGCTTTTTTATTTGGCCTTTTTAGTCTATACAAGTGGTAATACTTGAATACCTCAACGCCATTTGTAATGTTACTTTTGTTGCATAAATTATTTACTTTACTTTTGGGAATATACGTGTTATCGGAATGTCGAGAAAGTCTAAGATTTTTGTTATATTGCACTTGTTGAGCTGATGATTTTGTTTGCTATACTATAGTACAGAGACTATTTTCGCACTATTTCAGTTTTTATCTAGATTTCTTTTCCTTAATTATTATTTACTTTACGTAATCACCAGAATGGCGCGTTTTTTGTTTTGTTTTTTCACGGGCATCCGGCAGTGGTGGTCAATTTTTCATGACACCCTTAAGTTTATTAATTTTAGTTTACTCAGTGAGGAAAATGTAATTTAGTCAAAATGTTCAGTCTAAACTCAGACTGTACTACTCGTACATTCCTAAACATGTGATTTTATAATAAATAAGTTCAAATCAACACTCATTTCCTATACAAGAAGTCAAAACATAAATTCATTATCTAATTTTTAGGGAGTTTTATACGTGTCTCTTGTTGGTTTAAGGATGCATCATCCCTTTTCTGTCTTGCTTAATAATGACACATAGCTTGGTACGATTTAACCCCTGGATGTTGTAGCATTTTATTAGAGGTTGTGGAATATTCATATATTACTTGTCATTCTAATCTAATTTCGTCTGATATCATTAGATTGCTGCATAAGAAAGCAAATAACGTAAAGACTCTTGGTTTGTTTTCTCTTATGCCTTCTGCAGTGGATAGATAGCATTATTATCTGCTTCTATTAATAACATTTGTTATTGCATTTTACGGAAACTAATCGCACTCACATGTGGAAAATGCCTACCCACTTCTTACCAAATGACAGTTTTACAACCCTGAATCAATTTTCTATTCATATTTTACATCCCTTCTGCTTTATTTTCTAAATTTAGTTTTCTTTCTCAGATCCATGAAGATTATTTTTTAGAAAAACCTATACATCAAGACTATTAAAAGGAAACTTGAGATATGACATTTAAAACTGTTGTCTCCTTCAGTCTTTTTTTGTAAGGACCTTTTCGTACTATTGACATTTACAGCCATGCTTGAGATTTTTGCTTACCTTGACGAGTGTAATGTCGCCATCACGTTTTCTCTTGAGTTGCATCGAGCACATGATTTCGCTTGGATATACATCAAATAACATAGAAATGAAAAGTGTTCCGATTAGGTTGCTTGGTCAAAGAAGGCCATACTAAGTACTAGTTCACAGAAACAGCATATTAACATACAACAACGAGTTATGTTTATTTCATTATGTCACCCTCTTTAGGGTCTATCTAATACGGTATGATAGATTTGCCCGGTATGTTTCATTTGTTCTCAATTCTCTTTCGAAGAAAGGTTTCCACTATTTGTCACTGTTGTGATGGTGTAAAATTCAATGTCCCATGTTCCAGGCCATATTGCTCCTTATTTGCAGCAAATATACAGGTCAGAAGAAACAGTATTTGGCATTTTTATTATCTTTTGCTCACCAATAAATAGTTTTATTCTGTAGATAGTGAATTTTGTGTGTAAACCGCCGGAATTGAGAACTATTTTATCAGATTTTTATCATACTCTTATGTAAACATAGACAGGGCAAATTTGGAGTCATTGACACTGGAGCAACAAAATTGCAATATTCATACAACATACCTCAGTAGACAGTTCATTATATTGATAAGTAACTCGCAATTCTCTTAAGTCTGGTCTGATTACATTCCTTTAGATAGAAAACAATAAAACAAATTTTCCATCTCTATATGGCAAGTTCATTACGATGTCTAAATAATTTTACACCAACACTGACCCATCAGCATTTTATTCTATGTATGCCAATACATTGCTACTGTACTGTTTGTTAAAGGAATCTCTTACTAAATTTATATTTATTTAATGCGCATAGGTGCGTACAGACATGGAGCTGGAGCGTGCTTCTATATACGTGTACACGATTGCTTTTAATTAAAGTTCACATGTGACCTTAAAATACTATTTTTTTATTCTTCAAAAAGCATCAAAGGAGGTAAAGTAATGGTCCGTGCGTACTTGCATGTGTCCGTTTCCAATTATTGTCTGCGCTATTTCTCAGCAACCTTTGGTTGGAATTCAACAAAACTGCTAGGGAAGCTTTACTATCAATTAAGAGGAGATGCGCAAAGAGGAGATGTGCATGTTCTGCCTCCATCGAATTATGTCCCTTTGGTCAATTCCGAATAACATTCATGTCCGTAACTGGTGGCTGGAATTCAACAAAACTGTGCGGGAAGCTTACTTGACCATGACAGATTCTGTCATGAGCACGCCGCGGTTCAGATCGAAATATCCGTCACCGAGCGTAAGTCGTTCCCGAAAAACAGGTACGTGAGGTGACGGATACTTCCATCTGAAACAAATGTCTCATGATAGACATTTTTCCTTGCATAATGTCTTTCACTTTAAAAAAGATTTCTAAATGTAAACTTATCGAATTAATGCATTATGATATAAACTAAAATGGCTTGCAGATGCTTTGTTTTGGGAAGTGACGAAACAATGTGTATAACGTTACGTCACAAGTAATTTAAGAGTGTTATATTACAGGTCTATATACATAATAATTATGTATCATGTAAGATTTTTCAGCTCTGGTTAAAACTGTGGATACACCGATCCCGTATGCAAGAAGACCATTTTTAAAAGCAGCGTAATGACAGAAGAAAAAGACGCTTCTTGTCTTAACAACATGCTTGGTAATTAACAATAGTTCTGTAGTGATTTATGTTCCTAATTTGCAGGACATCGCAGTTCCAAACCAAGATATTTGGTTCTAAACTGTCTGCTGTGTGAAAATGACAATGAATTAACGGATAAAAGCTAAACAACATATATTACTGATACAATATTCCACATTAATTGAATATTGTTCAGTGATCCTTAATCCAATATTCGATTCAGGGACATGACTAGTTTATAATGGAACCATGCATCGAAAACTTACTGGCAAGAAAAACTTAAACTTAGACGTGGATTTTAAAAGCGATCTCTAAAAAATAGATTCTACACTGTTATCCTAATAGTGTACGTACTTGATCAAGATATTTTACACTTCTAAGATACAGAGCGATAATTGTAACATTCAAATGGTCTTGATTGGAGAACTAAGGCTATAGAGCGTTAAGTGAATTTAGTTTCTGGTTAAGAAATAATGCTTGCGTCTCAATTTCATTGCCGCAGTTCATCAGATTTGCATATTCCGATATCATGCGAAGGTCACTTCGTAGACGGATATCATTTCAATCCTGATAAAGAGCTGAGGAAACGTAAACAGTTTGTTTCTTTGTTATTCCTGAATAGGTTAACATTTTTACATGTAGAATATTTCTCTTAAAATAATCAAATACAGAACAGGTGCATATTCGGGGAAATGGTTCTACATGTAAACTCTAGATTGCCTTGACACAGCATAACCCTTTAATCCTTGTTACTTTTGTCATTTTTGTTTGTTTTCTTGTCTGTCTGGTATATACAAAAAGAAATACAACTAAATACATGTATGTCATAGCTGTAATTTACAGTTTTTATAATTTCATTCCTAGGTCTCAATATCTTCAATTATTAAGAGCCTCTGACAGGAGTGTCAAATATAACAGAACAGAACAGATGATTTATTCAGTCGTATGTATATACAGCATATTGACATCAACCATATTACATATACATTATGGCATGATATGACAACAATAATGATACAATAGCATAGAAACAACAAAAGGTAAAAACACATCTACACACATACAGTACAATCACACGAGAGTGTTAGTTATTTCGTTTTAAGATATCTTGACTTTTTTTAAAGGCTTTTAACAAGTATTTTGCAACTTTATAAAGCAAACGTCTATTTTCCGTTTTCAAATATTCAACAAATTTAAACATACTTGGCCTCTGACTATAATACCTTGGTATATATTTTTTCCTTATTTCCTTAAAAGCATCACATACCAGAATGAAATGAAACTCATCTTCTTGTGTAAGTTTATCACAATGTTCACACAGCCTGTTTTGCCGTTCTACATTCCTGTGACAACCATATTGAATTTCAATATTTAGACAATGTAAAGACAATCTAATTTTCGATAGTACATGTCTGTGTTTATAGTTATTATTTTTTTATCAAATAAGGCGATAGCTCAAAACAGTTCCTTGAACAACATCAAACTTGGGCTATTTTCAATGCCCCTTTGCCATTCGCTGATACAATTATTGATTAATCTTGTTGTCAGTAATGGTACAAAACATTAACGGAAGTTGGAAACAACCACACTTCCCCAAAAC
>JAUMHA010329906.1:0-27683 GCA_032359765.1 Saxidomus gigantea | reverse complement strand
AAACTCACAAATCATAACTCAAAACGGCCCTCCAGGTCCCTTATAATCACTCACAAGTCATTAGTCACAAGTCATAAATTGCAAGTCAAAACTCACAAATCATAACTCAAAACGGCCCTCCAGGTTCCTCATATGAAACAGTATTTCTAAAAAAGGACACTGTCGTTACTAGCTGATACCAATCGATAAGCATGATTAGGTTTTCTTTGTTGTACGCGACAACTGATTTTTATCTTCAAAGCATGTGTTTTATATGCATACCTATCCATACTTTTTAAAACATAAGTTACATAACAACATCTTTTGAACATAAAAGACTGTTACACACTCAAAGATGATTTATTGTTACTTGACAGATCATTGTTTGATATTCTTTGATGTCATTAAGAAAAAAACCGCTAAGATTGTCCTTAATAGCCCACACGGTGTATCAGCTTGAAATACAGTAACTCTTTTAGATTTATGACTGAAATGTAAGACATTTGCATTTTATAGTATACAAAGTCGTATTTCAAACATTATCCTTCAAACGAATTTCTTTCAGATGATTTGCCCTGACAGTGCATTACAACTATTATTCACCGAACATTAAACGTTAATTGTTCAAGCACCATTTAGCTTAATGTCTGCATCAGAAACAAAAGGAAATAAGCCGTGCTTACGAATAAACTGTAGACATGTAACGAAAGTGCTAACAGTGAAGTTACTCATTCATTTGATGCAAATATATCGTATGTCGTACAGTGAAATGATTCGTTAATGTAGAAATATATATTTTAAAAAATTCATAGTTGTGACTAGTTTACTTTTCTTTCGATTGCTCAAAACATGCAAATGTAAATAGATACTCACACCTGCCGGATAAAGACTTGACCTTTTACGCTTGCTCCTTTTCGCTCTATGCGCATGTATCGACTTGTAGATAAGTCCGTACAACACAACCACAGCAAAGAACGACAACAGATAGGTTCCGGCATACATTTTCTGATACAGGTCTACATATTCTGGACCAATTATAATATTATTCGGCGCGCATACTCCAATAAACACCAGTTCTTGTTGAGAATCTATTGTAAGGTCACCAGTCGTTGAACTTGTATTTGAGATACAGGTCATATTTTGAGCACAATTTTGAACAGAATATATTGCCATATTTTCCTTTTTCGTGTCATTTCGTGAGACTTCGTATTGTACAATACTTGAATTGTTCAAGTCCATACTCTCAGATATGCCAAGTGTGGTGAAATTTGTATTTTCAGTGTCTGATATATTGTTTGTTGAAGCTATGTAAGGATCTTCATACATATAAACTCCGTGCATTAAGGACGTGACGATTCCAAATGACGAGGCGGCTGCTAAAAGACACAGTACGATGAGTTTTGCGCGTTTTATATTCAACACATGAAGAAATGGATGACAGATACAAAAATATCTGTCAGTTGCTATGGCAACCATGATAAAGGCTGCAAACGGTATGTTGCAAGTGATGAAGAACATATAGATTTTGCAGGCGGCATCATACTGCAAGTTGTACTGAAGATAAACAACAGCTTCAGTGAACGGCATAATGAACAGGCAGGTAAACATGTCCGTACCCGCCAAGCTCATGATGAAAATACCGGCCGTTGACTTCTCCTTTTTGTGCGAATATATGTAGAGTACCAGACTGTTTCCAATTGTTCCACATATAGAGAAGACGGATAGCATTACCATAACCGTGACTGTGTCTGGCTCGTCCATTTTGGTTTAGACCTGAAAATATAAAACAATCGTTGGCTGTCAATATCTTAAATAAAAATGTTAATAACATTTAAAGTTATTTAAAATACATTTTAACTGTGACTGAATAATGTTTATCAATTTTAAGACATTAAAATGCAAAAGTCTTCTTATTTAAAAAAGTATTCTTGAAATATGTAAGAAGAATAGTTATGTAAAAACCGTTACAAAACAAATTGTCATTATCTTAAGTAAATAATTTAAACTAAGTTTAACTTAATTATTGATTACTGGTATATGGCAATTGGTTAAAACAGTCGTGTCAACTGCAAGGGAATATGAAATACAAGTTTGACACTTTTTTGAGCACGTACACTTTACGTTCGCCTACTTTGTAAACTTTCGTTTAAATCTACAGCGTATATTCATGTAAAATAAATATTAGAACAAGTTCTAATGTGTACTTGTAGGTGTGATACATGGACCTATATAGGGAAATATCTAATTAACAATCTCTGCGTTTTATCATGAGAGGCAATTGTGCACCAGGAAATATGCATTTACGTTTGTAGTGAATAGGGATAAATATAATAAATTAGTATGAAGCTAAAAAGGGAAGAATAAATAAATATTTGCGACACGACTTTGAACAATGTGCCACAGAAAATGCAGAACATTAGGGCACTAACTAAAGAATGTTGCATACAAATAATCGGAAATAGGCTTGTTTAAGTGAGCTGCAAAATATTTACCATGGAGTCTTTTCCCTGACTTTGCACCATGTTCAATATCATTATAATAAGCCGTTCAAGATATGCGAATAATGTTCTAACTTCTCGAAATATCGATTTTGCATAAATATTTACCAATGAATGTCGGCAAAAGAACAGAAAATGTTTGTTAAAAAGCGTTTAACATGTATTATCAACGATAACATAAAAAATATAGAGATCTATTTATTACTTTTCGAAAGACACCGCTTGATTTTTACTTCATGTAATTCATGTCCGTATTATGCTCATTCGCCCAATGGACAAGTGTTTCTAAGGACATTGCGTTTATTTATAGATGTTGATATCAACATCAGTATAAATGTTTAGAATTCAGAAAATGTTAACTTTAATGTACAAATAATTTACAATAATGAACAAAATATTTGGCCAGAGATTAGGTTATGTTGAGACTATGTTAAACATACCGTTTATAAACAAATAATCTACAATGGTGAATACGATATTCGAACATATATATAATTATTTAGACATACTGTGTGTATGAGACTATGTTAGATTTAGTTTTGTTTATACTATTTTATTTTAGGTCGATTGTGAAGAAAGCTTGTAACTTATCGAGTCACTCTCGAGTCCTTTCCTGGAAAAACCAGTACTTGTGTCATATGAGGAGGTACGGTCGTGACCTTGGTGGGGCTTGAACCCGCAACCTCCAGGATGAGCGGCAGACACCTAAACCTCTACACCACCGCTCCCCTATGTTAGATGTAACGTTTATGAACAAATAATCTACAATAGTGAACACAATATTTGTACAGATTTTAATTATATGTTAAAAAAATATGGTAAATGAAGATGAAAATTACATGTATGCAGTTTATTTTTTGCCTATTGCATTCTATTTGGGAATTCTTTGTTGTCTGAGATAGTTCATCATTTTGTCACAAATTAGCTAAGGTTCTTTAAGTCTAACTAATGACCCCAAAATATCAATTCTCTAAGTTGAAATAGTTATTCGGCCGAGAGTACGTTTCACGTTTAAGGTATTTTTGACGATCGATTCGTAATATAAGACACGTAAAAAGATATCGATATTCATCAACGAGGTCTATAACGTTTGGACATAATCTTTAATTTGCTAGGATGAAGGTCCTGTTAACCGTGTATTACAATTGACCGTAATTGACCTTATAATTACATAAAACGTTAAATATCAGATATAATACTACATTTGTATATTGCGTTTTCGAGGGTTCACAAGAAGCAGCTTAAATTTAAATTATGATATATATTACTGCCTAAAATACATAGAGGAGCA
The DNA here is from genome assembly GCA_032359765.1 of Saxidomus gigantea. Classification (NCBI taxonomy): domain Eukaryota; kingdom Metazoa; phylum Mollusca; class Bivalvia; order Venerida; family Veneridae; genus Saxidomus; species Saxidomus gigantea. Next base: position 23,915 of record JAUMHA010329906.1, on the reverse strand, counting down.
AGCATATATCCCTTGATCACGTTTTACCGGTGGTAATGATTCACCGGTGCAACCCTAAATATCCGAAATACTCACGCGCATGTATCTATTCCGGTTCACTTTGTTGACAATTTTTCCCGCCATCTTTCATCATAAAAAAGTGAAACAATCTCCTTTCTGAGGGTAAGTTTACTTTCTATTCTGCTCAAATCATTAAACAAGACTAATTAAAACAATAAAAGTAATTGATAATCTTTCTCAGTACTGCCGATTGTTTTGAAAATATCCAGAACTAAAAAGGAAAACAAGTGCTCGGCGTTCATGCAAAGAAATAGTGACGTCATAGAACACGTGGTGTCCGATTTTTTTTCAGGTACTAAGCTAAACTTCATACCAATATTTTTTATGTTTGATTTATTTTTCAGTTTCCAACCCCATAAGTCAGAAAAAAACACCCAAAGAGAAGACTCTACAACCTTGATATTCTTTTAATTGCATATTATAGAGATGTTACAGACAAAGATACATTTTTATTTCCTGACTGTGATTATGATGTTGTTGTGTTTAGGACTTGCATGCCATCGTCAATAAGTTCAAAAAACGAAAAAAAAAATTAATATTCCATACAGTTACATCATATGAAATATTTACTCAACTCTCTGGTTTTAAACTCAGTGTTCAGTAGATTCAAAGCATTATGTTTGTTGTTTGGTATGTTTTAACTTTTGGTAAGAAATTTTGCCCAGTAATATTTGAAAAGGTAATATTTTATGTTTGCACCGGTAAAATGTGGCAGAGCAAAAGAAATATGGCGGACACATTGTTCGTGAGAATTAGGTCATAAGCATTTTAAAGCGAGAAGATTTTAAAAATTATATTTGTTTATAACATGCAATACATGTGAAAGGAAAAAAATAAATAAAAATATAAGATTTATTGTGTTCCTGTTTAAAACTTTGAAGACCTCAAAGTTAGTGCACCGGAGATCGGTGATATCTGTATAAGAAGAGAAAAGGTTTGCAGTTAACGATGTCAAAAGGTTAAACATGATACTTGGAAGTTTATTGTACAAATGCAGTTGTAAACATTGATTCATATATAAAGCAGTTTTGTGTGTACACGTTTCATGTTATCTTAACTTTCCCACAAATCTTATTAAATCAGTGACATCACAACTTTCCCCGATGATTTTATGTTTTGGCTGTGCTTGAAGTCCTTGATACTGAAAAAAAATATAACAATTCGCTTCGCTATATTGCATGCTGTGGTTACAATATAAAATCAAATGATATTTTAAGTCCCGTTCCCTGCCTCTGCTATTTTAAATATTTAACTCAAGGACATGAGCTATCCCTGGGCTAAAACACAATCCTTCGTCATATTCACCCAAAGTTAAAATGAAAAATCAAAATACGTATTCGCTAACATAGTGAAAGCCTTAGTTATAAATGTAACTGTAAAATGAATTTTGCTGTCGTTTATCCGACAATCTTCATTCTCTAGGGCACAGACATATCTCTGCAAATCACGAAGAAAGAAAAGAGATGTCATAGACACTTTTCAAAGCGGTCCGTTGTTCCCTCCCTGACATTATGAGGCGGTGAAATAGCCTTGTAAGTTAATTATTGTTAGCAGAAGGCGCATTAAATCAATGATTCTTTGATAAGTGACTTAAAAAAGGCAAGTTTCTATGCAAAAAGACACCGAACTAGAAATGTAGTTAACAGCTCGATCACTGAGAAAAGTATTCAAGAAGAGAACCAGAATTGTTGATACAACTACTATCATTAAACAAAAAGTTTAACTTACAAAAATGCCTAGGTCTATTGAAATTTAAGACTTCAATAAGAGAGAAAATATCAAAGTTTATCATAGACAAATACTATTTTCAATATATCAAATAAACGTTTAACTTATGCCCAGTGCTTTCGTTATTTAGGACTTTGGTAGGAGAGAAAATGTAAAAGTTAAGAGGTTATCATTACTAAATTTAGTACATTAATAAATATATACATACTCTTAATATTTCGCACTTGTACTATTATTTGTCACACAACATATTGATACACAAAATTAATTATAAACGGAGAAAGTATTTACGCATTTTTGCAAAAGCTCAAATAACTAAAATAATTAGACTGTACAGGCCTTTTAGTAAAATTTATTCTAATGCTTATTTAGTCAAATGTGGGTTAATTGCTATTTGACATATTATTATTATTATCAATATTATCAATATTATTATTATTATTATTATTAGTAGTAGTAGTAGTATATACCAGATTTTAAAGCGCTCTTATCATATAAAAAATACACGTTCAAAAGCGCTTTACAAAATACATATCACAGACATAGACAAACGATACAACATAAAATGAAAACAAAATTACATAAGATTATCAGCATCAAAATTAAAAGATGAAGTTAACAAGAATCTGCTTAAAATAAATTTCCAATGCCTAAATAGAATTTGAAACGGATACAATTAAAAGAAAGAACATTTTATAAACATACATTATAAAATACTTCAAACAATTGTAAAAGTAAAGTTTATATAATATATAAGTATTTAAATATTAGTAAGTTATAATTTTTCATATTTTTTAACATGAAAATGTTAATAATTCAGATTAAACCTGACGGCACAGACAATGTACAGTCCTTTGTAACAGTCTTTTATTGTCTTTTTATATCACTTAATTTGGTGTTACAGATATTCAGTTCCTATACACTTCAATGCAATAATGAGTTTTGAGTGCCTTTTTGAAACTTGCCAATGTTTCACAGTCCTTTATACCAGAGGGAAGCGCATTCCACAACCTTGCAGCTGCTGTCTGAAAGCTCCTGTCACAATTACTTTGGTACAATTATTAACTTAATTCAGACGGAATTGAAAAGACAAAATTGGGAAACATGTTGTTATTCAGTGGCCGATGTAGTTTCTTAAAAATTCAGTATAAACAGTATGCTTTTTGCAACACCGTGAAATCCAATGAGATGGATAGAATCCAACAACATATTCCAAGGTATACTTCAAGTTTTATAACACGAAGAAATTAGCGTAAACGCTATTCTGGCATAACACATAACTAGGTGTGATAACAACGATCAGTATGTTGAATTAAACTACGCATTTATTACGTTTAAACATCAAATGGCAAAGAAAATGTTTGACTAGCGTCCGACAGAGAATTAAGTAGTTACTTTGCGCCTTTACTAAAGTAAATACACCTGCAAAATGGGTAAAACTACGGAAACGTATATTGACCCCCTTTATATATATTAATAAAGTTAATAAAAAACATTATTTTTCTATTTTGTGCCTATATATAAGCTTCACATTATTTTACGATCTATCTAAGAACAAAGATACAAAGTTCTGACTAACAGTAATTAATTTGTACTTAAATTAATAAATAAGTTTTAATCAGCAGTTAATACCCTTTTAACCAATTTTATTGTAGTAGTTCTATATAGTAAAAAGTTATGATTTATTTGTCCTGAAATGTATGTAAAATAAAAAGTAGAGAAAGTTAAAAGTGACGAAGATATATAACTTTGTTTTTTCTGTCACTTTTATTTTGGCAGGAAATATTCAACTCATTAGTTTAGTTCAACATGTCAAATATTTTTCATATACTTATTCCCAAAATTTATATTTGCTGACGAAAAATATCACCAACTGCAATATATGATCTTTATAACATTCATCTACAAAAAAATAACAACCAGCACAAATATTTCGTAGTTTCCCTTATGTTATGCTTCAACAAATTATTTAGTCAGAAGTATTTGATGACTTATATATAATATACACATATCTTGATAACTTGAGCTAATGAAGGACATATGTAAAGGGGGTCAATATACGTTTCCGTAGTAAAACATTTACTTAGGTCCCGGTTCAAAATATTTAGAATAGACCAAAAGTAATAAAAAGTAAGCATGAAATAAAGCCGTATGTTGGTAAAATAATACTATGTTTGAAACAGACAATGGATGAACATTAGAAATGAAGTGATAATTGTTCTCAAAAGATAACGAAATATATTTACCGTCTGATGATCATTTCGGATCAAACGATTAGTCGGAACACTTATTTTATCACAATAAATGTTTTGACGGCGAAATTGACCGTAATTGGTAAATAGAGTAAAGCATGTCATCATATTTCAATTACGTTGCAGAAAATAACAAACCTTTTCCATGGGTAAATAGAACGCTTAACTATTCTTATAAAAAGATTTAGATCATTGTATCCATTGAAGCTTATAATAATAAACAGATGAACGGACATTTTCCACAAGCTTACCTTCCTTCCCTTGTTTGTAAAAGGTCCATTACTAAGAACACATGGAATTATCTTTTAAATCTGGAATTTTAACGGGCGTCTTCTCAGAAGGAAACATATGACATACTGCATTGAATGTGACCATATTGTGTTGAAAAAATTAGTTTAACAAAGTAATTGATAAAGTATATTTTGCCTTTTCAAAAACGAAAGTGAATGTAGGTTTTCCAGTTTTGAAATATCTTTGTAATTTTCCATAATTCTCCCAGAAAGAGGCTGCAAATAGGTTGTACATGAATTAGCATGCCTACTTTGAATTATAGTTGAAAGAACTTCACTTCTTATTATGCGCAACGTACATTGTATACCTCTGACTGTTTACAACATGCAATAAAGTAAAAGTAGGGCAAAAAGACGACTCAGGTCGATGTAAGGCAATACAAAAACATTAACTCGTTTTTCGGCAGCAGTATTTCAAACAGGGAAATATTCCACCGCTATTGTATACTTTTAGAAGCCAAAGTCAAGCTGTATTTTCCTGTTACAATTCAAGATTTAAAAGAAAAATCCGACTTGGTCTTTGTACTGGACCTTTAAGTCAAAGTCGAATTTTACAGATTTACTGCTATTTGGCGTTAAGCATATCGCCATTTACTCGAAATTAATGTCAACTCCTAACATCGGATATTAATTACTTATAAATTCCAATGCTTCCTAACACTCTCTTATCACCGGCAGACAAATGCCAAATTAAATAACGAAAAGAATACGATCGTGTAATTCAAAATTAATTTTATTAGCATGGAAACATGACTTGAATTATTCATCAAATTCAATACTATGAGGATCTTTCATGGCCTGCTGTGAAGGACTAGGTTGTTCCGACAAGAGGGAAAGCGGGGGGATAGGGGGAACCGAACGAAGCGAGGTCCCAACTTCCCCCCGCTTTCCCGAGGGTCGGGCCAACCCAGTCCTCCACAGTAGGCCATGCAAGATACTTTTTCTTGCATTCTTTTTTTTCATCGCAGTTTCTACGAGAAAACCGCCTAATAGGCCCTACTATGTTGAGCGGTAAATCAAAACTTCATGTTGATCAATCATATATAATTCCCCGCATGGAACCCCTTTGCGTAGGAAATGTGGTAGGTTCACATGTGAATTAACCACTGTTTCTGTATCTAGCGCTAAAAACATAGTGCTTGATCACATCCAAAACTGTACTTTATTTACGAAGGGCATGTCTACTTAACTTGATTAATGCGACTAGACCATCGACATTGACTTAATTAACTGGTTTTGTTTATACAGTGACGTCATTTATCAAGAGAAACTGTGACGTCATTTACTACATAGATATTCGTTACCAACAGTTTTCGCAATTTGAACCGTTATTGCGTACCCTGAAATTTGGAACATTCCTAAAAATGAATTTCCTGTTACATTAACTTGAAAAATATTAAAGTTTGTGCTTGCTTATGAGAGCTTAGTTTACGTTTACGAAAAACATTACTGTCTTTCACATATAAACCGCCGTGAAACTAAAACGTATCTCGGAAATAAAGTGTCCCAGGTAAGAGTTGGATACACGAAAGTAGTTCGGGTGCTGTCAGGTAGGCCCGTAGGGAAAGTATAGGCTGACCTCTTCCCTTCGCGTGCTGGGATTCGCCAGTACTTTCCCCGGGGGTATGCAAGAAGTAAAACGTAACGTAACGTGTCCGCTAGAACTTGTGATTTGTAACGAAAGCAACAGACTGTCTGTCCCTCGTGTAATACAGAAATGTATAGGTTATGTTTTACACCATGGATATCAATCTAAAAACACGCAAAGCGGAACAATCGCAATGGTATGTAAACTCGGTACATTTTTTTCGTGTGACGATCGATCCATTAACTAATTGATAGATGACTGACGTATAAATAAAAATTCAGTAATTATCAAAATTCGAATAGAGAATTATCTCATTGTGAATCAATGACAAACGAACTATTAACGAAATTCTTTTTTTTTTTCGAGGTTTCTAATTCGCGAAGCATAAATCGCAACCGATATTGAAATATTATATGTTATTTGGTTTTTGAAGTGGTATATGGGATATATTACCCGTCTGGACATATATTACCCAAGCCGTCAGGCGAGGGTAATATTATGTCGAGGCTGGTAATATATCCACATATATTATTTGTTTTTTTAATTGGTATCACGTCAAAAAACAAATAACAATTTTTTTACCCTTCCCTGTGTTAAATATTGAAACAATCCGTGTATGTTTTATTTATTTAACGGCTGAACGTAAGCAGAGCTTCATATTCCCTTATGATACCTCAATGTCCACAAATCAGCACGAACTCATATATTGACGTAGTGTACTCGGCGAACAAGCTCTAGTTTAGCATGGGGCACTGTAACGGGATATGTCAAGTGTATATTACCGGCTTGCCCGTAAATATCAATATATATTTACGGATCGTTGACCAATCAGAACACCGCAATTTCATGGAAGGGTAATAGCAAAATGTCAAATAATACGTGTTGGGTATAGTATATATAAAATTTTATTAAATTCAACAGTATTCCATAAGTATACCAGCGAAATGAATTCAGTGTACTGTCGTGAACTTTACTGTTTTGTTTCAAGGGCTCGAGCTTGCTGTTGCCAGTCTTATTTCAAAGACGAAAAATGTGCTGAGCTCCAGTTAGTAAGATATTACTTCGAAATCACTAAATTCAGACACATGAAAAGCTTTCAGTCATCTAACGATGTATAATAGCAGACCACTAGAGATCAGTTCCAAATGCCATTATCTTAGAACCGGCGAATAGTTATATATGTTGTTTTCTTTTTTGTTTGTTTTATAATAATCTTACTTCATAACAAGGCAAGAAGAAAACTCGTGAGATTATACAGGTAGATGATTATACTCAACATTAAATTTATTTTCTGCATGTTTTTTTTTAGATAATTCTTAAAATGTAAGTAAAAGAAAAACGTTCAAGTTTAAAGAAAAGAAATCATATTATTTGTTGTTTTTGTTTAAACTGGGTCATTCAAACAGCAATCTAAGATAATCAATAAAAAACAAACAAAACAATGAACTCGTGAAAGGGGCAACCAGCATGTTCTCATGACATTTTGCCTCAGCTGGATATAATATCTCGTTTCTTTCTATTCTTTCCAAAATTAGCAAACATGATCTAATTACAAAGGGGATATTTTCCCTATATTGGATCATAAAATAATTTCTTAATTGCTATTCAAACTCAGTTACTCAGGAACACGACGCACTTGAGCGAGATTTATTAATACATCAATATCCGACGGTGGTAAAATACTTAGTCGTGTCAGAGTATTCAGTATTTTGTGGGAGAAGATAAGAACATTTTGATAGCGTATCATGCCAATATACTATTGCAGCGCTAATTCTCTGAATAACGTAAAATGCAAAACTAATTAACCAAACTGTCGAAGTTTCCATCTATCGAATTAGACAAATTTGCATGCTAATAATGAACTTCATTAGACCAAGAAGCCGAATTATTTCCCGCTTTTGCGTCTTGCTCCTGGATTTAGGGGAAAGGGTTCTCCTGAATTTGAAGGAAAGGATGCTCCTCGATTTAGGGGAAAGGGTGCTCCTGGATTAAGGGGAAACGGTGCTCCTGGATTTGAGGGAAAGGGTGCTCCTGGATTTGAAGGAAAGGATGCTCCTGGATTTGAGGGAAAGGATGGTCCTGGATTTGAGGGAAAGGATGCTCCTGGATTTGAGGGAAAGGGTATAGGTTACTAAAGATTTTTTTGAAAAACATTTCCAGTCTATTTATGAATTCTTTATTATAATAAAAACACAAAGTGTAAGACTCCGTCACCATTTGTACTACAATACCTTTACTATGTCAAGTGCTTGTAAGTAAACAAAGCGACAGGGAATTGCAATTTTTTTCAGCAGCACATCTAAAACACAATTTTAGAAAGGAAATTTCTGTACAAAATGTAATTGTTCTTAAGTAAAAACTAAACAGAAAGTTAAGTCATAAAGAATGTAAGAACATATCAGTCGGGTATGTCTTCACTAATGTGAAAATTTACGATTTTTCAACGGTTATGTGTATTATAATTTATAAGACTGGCTATAACATGTGAAAAGGAAATCCGAAGGTAAAATATAATTGTTAACATTCGATGGAATTTATTATTTCAATGTATGTAGTTCGAATTTGATAAAGAGTTATTATAACCTTTCTACAGAAAGTCAAACATTTGTAATGATGATATATGCCTTGAAAGGCCAGAAATAGAGAAACGTGTATTATACTTCACAAGATATGAACTTAGAGACTGAAATGATTGCTCAATGAAAACATATGAGATAGATTCCGAGGCATTATTTAATTCCTTCTGGTATTATCCTAGTCTTCCAATTACTCACATTTTAGTAAGTAAATGTGTCATTCGTTTGTATCCATTGCTTTGTTCTATAACTGTTGTCAATACTGATCACGGACCAGATGCGTGTGGTGTGAATTATTCGTAAAAATGCCTGTAACATTATATCTTAAAGGTTGTAACACAGATACAATTAAAGATGAAAGGATTTATCGTATTTATTTATCAGTTTGAATGCTTTGGCAACAAGGAGCTCGTCCTTCGTATAAGCCCTACGGCTCCTGGTGGCATTAACCGTTAGCATAGCAACTACGACAATCGATATACAAATATACCGCTTAATTAATCGTCAATCTTTTCAGTGTTTGATAAGACATAATGATGCAGGTGACATTGCAATTGCACCTGTCCCTTTCTTTGACAAGTCTTGAAGTTTCATTTCATTTAGTATGGTCGATGTTCATAACAGTTCTTAAAAACTGTGCTTATTATTTATCTGATGGATCTATTGATCATTGTCTGAAAAACTGTTTTACTATTTTACAATAAAATTAACATCTTTTATTAACCTGTTAGTAATATTCTGTCTGCTATATTAGAGAATCATACGGCCAAGCGTTCTTTAGTTAATTACTATACCGACGGATAAACTGACATCTGTTTCATGTAGCAAGTGCGGTATTTTACAACAAAATATGTAATAGAACGCTTAAGACAATTCCCTATTTATTAAACATGTAAGACCAGCAATCATTTACTACTGAACAGCAATCAGCAATAAAACTGCTACGTGTCACCCCTGAATATAAAGATTGTGTTAGTACTTAATTCATCATTCAATAAATTAGCATTTCCTGCCCTTTAAAGGTGTCTAGGAACACGTGACTTCCTGTTTCCCGCATTTTTCTACAGTTTGTTTCCTCGAAAACGGAACCAAACTGCGGGAAAGGAACCTGTGTTTTTGCTTTGTACCATTAAAGCTGCTCGCTCTCTGATTTTGGTAAAAAAATAAAGTTCTTCAAACTGTATGACAATAACGTATTTAAGAACATATAGTCATATAAAAAGTCTCCAGTATAAATTCCTGTAACGTATATCTCTAAATTAGAAAAAATACGCTACCAAATTCAAAAGCGTTGCAAACGCTTTTGAAATTCCAATATCAACATATAGTGTAGCGGTGCCGTGTAACCGTCATTTTCTATCGATTTCTGCAAATTCCTACCTAGATTTTTGCTTATTTTTTTATTCTAGCTTTTAGTTTTATATTTATGTATAAGTATGTACATTTTTTAAAAAGATATTTTTTTCAACTGTAGCTGAGAGCGAGCAGCTTTAAGGGTATCGCTCAACTTGCAGTTTTGACACAATCTTTAGATAGACATGACTAAAATTTATTATATAAACATGACTAATGGTATTGTAATAAGTAAAAAAGTTGCAACAAAGAATGTGTAATTTAAGATAGCACAGAACGTCCATCCAAGGGTGAATTGAATTGGGACAATACGATTCGGAACGTTATACTTTGCAGACAAACTTTGCAGACAATATAAACAAAGAAGGATTTTGCAGACAATGTACACGAAGAAGGGTATTTGATTTTGCAGACTATAATGATTGTATAGAAAAATGTTTTAGATCTATATATGAATGGGAAACTTAATTGGCTGCATTATTTAATTTTGATAGTACTGATATGTGATTTTGATTTAACTTAAAGAGGCACTCCCTACATCAAGCAGATTATATTCTCCAAACATAGATTATGAGTTCAATTAAAGGGACATACCCTATAACTGATGCCAAACTGAATAAACTCCAAAACATAAATAATAGAATATTTGGACGTATAATAACTTAAAGCTGCTCGCTCTCACATGTTGGTAAAAAAATTAAGTTCTTCAAACTGTATGACAATAACGTATTTTAGAACATATAGTCATATAAAAAGTCCCAAGTATAAATTCCTGTAACGTATATCGCTAAATTAGAAAAAATACGCTACCAAATTCAAAAGCGTTTGAAATTCCAATATAAACATATAGTGTAGCGGTGCCGTGTAACCGACATTTTCAATCGATTTCTGCAAATTCCTACCTAGATTTTTGCTTATTTTTTTATTCTAGCTTTAAGTTTTATATTTATGTATTAGTATGTAAAATTAAAAAAAAACAACTGATAATTTGATAATTATTGAACTATGCATTTAAGAAGATGACACAATTATGAAGCACGCTTTCGAGGTCAAGGACTTTCAATTCAATACTTTTTATTATTCATTATACTTTCATCAATAATCAACTTTTATATTTTTCATAATAAATCAAAGTAAGAAACTGCCAACATTCTGCGCAAAATGCCTTTGATAGGATTAAGATATATTGCATCTTTAAGTATCGGCTTGCAAAGAAAATACTACTTGAAAAGACGAATACTGCTACGTGTGTTACAGCTGCTAATATAAATCGTGATTAAAGGTGAAAGCAGGTCTACCATTCGTCTTCTGTCTTAGTTCTGTTATACGTTAATTACTTTCCCATGATTTGTGTTTTCAAGAAAAAACATAACACTGCAATATATAAATGCGTGCGCAGCAAATCAGAATACAGATAGCTGCATTTGAATAGAATTAGTCAAACAAAGTTAAACCTCGTAGTTTCTAGAGTGTGAAATTGAAACATTATTTAACAAAATTGCAGTACCGTAAACCATTCAAAAATCTATGTAGAGTTGTTGTTGTCCAATATATGGGTGGATACGATTCATGACAGAAAGGCTCGTTATTGATTAATCGTGGTAAAATGAGACATTTTTCGCCATAGATACTTTTTTAAAATTGTATTTATTTACCATTTGACTTTCATTGAACACATAATCTATGTATCGAGAATATAATCTGCTAGATGTAGGGAGTGTCCCTTTAAAAATACTTTTAATAAGTATTTAGAGTGACAACTCCTACATCTAGCCGATTATATTCTCGAAAATGAATAAATACTATTTTAAAGAACAACATATATCGAAATGTTAGTACAAGTATTCTGCACAGGGACCTTCTGTAATAAATCGCTATCCACCACTTAATTGTACAACAACATCTTTACATGTATTATTGTATACTTAGTAATATTACCAGCAAATATTCTAAGCTTAACTTATTATATCCCCCGAACACAAAGTGTTGGAGGAGGGGGATTCAGCTTGTCTTTCCGTCCGTCTGTAGACGAAATCTTGTGGACACTATATCTCCAATACCCCTGGTCAGAATTTGACGTATCTCACACAAGTGACAAGTACAATGCCTCGTTGTGCGTGGTCTATGTTTCGGGTCACTAGATCAAAGGTCACAGGGGCTTGAGATTGTAAAATCTTGTGCGCTTTTAATCTCCAAACCAGCTGGTCAAAATTTAACTATACTTCACAGAAGCCTGAAGCTGTGAAGGTCCAAGAACATAAAATATTACATAAATCTTAAATACTGTGTCAGTGTGGTGTTTGGGGGGTATTCATCACCTTCAGTGATAGTTCTAGTTTGATTTTACTTCAGTTATAGGGATTCCTACTTAAAGGTCAAATTAAAGAAAAAATCGCCTTTTATACATGCTGTTTTTTTTTTATGATAACGGTTCTTATAAAGACCTTTCAGCATAGGAGAATGAACAGAATCAACTAACTTGACTAATGCGCACGTTCATAAAACAGCATATAGCCTGGTATAGAGGAATATTATTTAACTGTAATAAACCATGGAATACTAGGTTCATACTATCAGTATTTTGCTTTTGATTGTTGTAACGAAGCAGAAAACCTTCGAATTCATGATTTATATTACAGACACTCAAAATACATATAGTTTGAAGAACTTTTATTTAACAAGTTGTAGATGACTCTTCAAGGAAAACGATGGGCTAAAACGTTTTAGTCACTCTACGATACGAACCTGCTTTTACAGCTTTATTTTTTCATTTCAGTTCTCTTTATTTTGCATGAACTTTAGAATGCCACAATAAAAATGAATGTTGCAGTAAATCAAAATTTCACCTTGATCGAACAAAACAGTTTGTCTGTTCATGGATTCTAAAAGCCTTCCGATTGTGTTAAATGCATATGAATTGCTTTTTTATTCAGAACTTTGTCACTTCTGCATGATGTATTTACTTTAAAAAAGTACAAAGTTGTTCAGTTAATTGATATTTAAAGCGATTGTATTGTAGTAAATAACATTTGCGCATTATATGTCATAAAATGCAGGAGAAAGTAGGTCGTAAATCAACCGTCGTTTTATACGAACTCAATTGATGTGATTTCTATGACAGAACAGCATTGTTGTATTCCAGTTATAAAAAGGTTTATAACTACAAAAGGTTTATAACTACAAAAGGTTTATAACTACAAAAGGTTTATAACTACAAAAGGTTTATAACTGCAACTCATTAGCTGCGAGCTTCGTTAAATTTTACGACACAGACGATGATGCATATATGGTTTGTTAATTCTAGTTTAGTACAGCTCATACGTACATTTTGTAACCACGTGTCACTTTCAACTGATACGATTGGTCAACGGGAAGCAGTAAACATATCACCTATGTGACTTAGAGTGCTACAAAATATATCTTTATACCCTCTAATAAATTCAGCTTTTTACTTTTTTCCAATGTGTTACTTCTGACAACTTGTTTAAAATTGAAGTCATTTGCTGTTTTACATGATCTTCATTTCAAATGATATTTTCAATTCTTTAGGGATAGCTGTAATTGCATTCACTAGAATAAGTTCTACCGTTGACATAATGAACACCTAGTCTAGAGAAAAGAAGTCGTGGGAACACATCAAATCTAAATTGCCTTAAAACATTTTCATTCTGGTCCAGGAAAAGGAAGAGCATTTTGAGTTCAATGTTCGAAATGTCGTGGAAAGACTTCAATCAGCAATGATTTGTGAACTGCGCGTTTTACGTATACGATAAAGGATATAAAGAGGACTTTACCAGCTGCATATGGCGCAACCAAAGTGTAACACAGGGAAACAAATCGGTGCGATTTTGAATATCCTCAAACTGAGTTAACGGGCGACCCCATAGGAAATAAATTGATAAAATATCAATAAAAAGAAAATCATAACGAAAACACAGCTTCCTGTAAATGTCGTTGAATGGTAGGAGGAGCGATGTATATAAATAAATTGTTTTTTTTCAGCTTCAAGTAACAATGAAATACGTGCAGCCGATCTTTTCACCGCAATGAAATTGAAATGCTTGCTGTTTTCAGTTTAATAATCTATTTCTTGTAATATTTGAGTTGTGGAGGCCATCAATACATGTAAACTAAATCATTTTAAATAACAGCAGTGTTTTGATAAAAGGCTGTCAAAAACACACTTATGACATCAAATTTCTAGATATCTCTATGCATATATTTTGAAGTGAATTGTTGTCTTCTGCAACATCATGCTAAAAAAACAAAACCTTCTGCTTGTTCTGTTTAAACAAGCTGTACACCCTGGGAAATTAAAACTTTGGACAATAGAGTTTAAATGTGTTTTAAGAATAAACTTTATTGATTGTTTTGAAAAATTAAATGCACCAATAGAAAGAAAATAAGACAAACACAATTTTGAATTTTTTTTAATTCTGTAGTTAATTATGGGTGTAAATTTTCAGAAGTTTTTTCTTATGTTTACCATGCATGTTTATAAAGGAGCATATACTTGTGCCATCTACTGGGGTTATATCCCGTTTGGATGTTTATTAAGCTTACCACTTATATCAATGAAATGTTGTCCCTACTAGATACCTCAGCTTCTCAAAATTGTGAAAGATACAACCAATCAAATTCAAGCCACCTTGATTTCTGTTAACGGGGAAAAGTGTAACTGATACCCCAATAAAAGCACAAAATGTGTACTGATACTTAGCCATTGAATAGTAAAAATTAAATGTAATTTTATATAGTTGTACATACGCGCAATGACCTTATGGGTATGAGTCTATGTTGTTATAATGTTGTGGAATAAGCTTCACACATGAATGTATACCTGTTTACATACATAAAAGGAACTATAAACATGATTATTTAATGCTTCGTGAATGTGGAAGAGCTGTCCCAATATTATAGAGCAGGTGGTATAAAAGATTTCAGCGAGAAAATCTGGACGTTTGACATTTTCTTGCGAGTTCCTTTTAAAAGAATGTTTTCTTCAGCTGAAATGCGTTTTTGACGTTCTCAACTATTAAGCGGGTGTAATGTGAATTCTTGGGTAGTAACATTGGGTCAGAAAGATATCAACCAAAACGTTATTTAATGTGCTGATAGTAATGTCATGGCGTCGTGCTGCATTTCAACAACATCTAATGATAAAAATTGTCAGATTGTTGTTACATTTCTGTGCATATGCACTCGGAATCGTGGTATATCAAAATATATACTATGTTGCAAAAGATAGTGTGCAATTAGGTTTTTGTTGATTTTATATATTATTTTTACCAGAAATATATAATGTTTGGTATCAAAATCTAGAGCAATGTATGCTCAATTTCATGTGCATTGATAGCACATCAAATCGACACACTTTCTTTTGCAACTGAGTGTAGTACACATCGAGGTCTTAATAATATACAGTAGTTTCAGACATTCATTGATTGAGGACTCAAATGATTTATAAATGCTTCTGTCGAGATGCACTAAAGAAATCTAACAAGTCGAGGATCGGCAGAAGAACCAATTCGTCTCATTTCGACGTTTCGTAAATACGCATGGATAAAAGTAACATGCAGCTGCAATATATAACCAACAACCAAAACCCTGACATTCTTTCATGTTACAAAAGAAAAAGCCTTTCTTGTGAATATTAATGTCTGGCTGAAATATCTAATCTTCGAAAAGGTGATATCCAAGTATACAATAAAGCATATTCTTAACACAGAATTGCTTCATCTGCATTAGCGTGTTCGCGTATTTATAACGTAGAAGAGAAAATGTACGATGCTTTATAGGATTACGTGATGAAATATACTCTTGAAGCATTTTGTTTTACTTTAAATAAAGTTCATCCGAATTGAACATGCAGGACAACAATGTTGAATATGTACGAACCTTACTATAAGAAGTGTAGTTATTTGCTTGCGAAAGTTTTTTTATACAGCCTAATTGAATTTCTACATAGAAATAGGTAATTTTTTCGCTGAATAGAAGGTATGTAATTTAAAACACTGATTTTACTATAACATGTACAGTATGTAGCTTTTTATGTACGTGAATAAGTAAAGTTTTGCTTTAATTTTTGTTATATATAAAACTTACAATACTACCAAACGAGGTGCAAAAATAAATATTTCATATCAAGTTCATGCACTTCCTGTACACACACTTCTCATTTTTCAGCGCAGTAAGAAAACAATTGAAAAAAGACAAGTAGATTCTGTTCAGTCTTCATATATCGTTATGCAACTAACAACGTTTTTTCCGTCAACATGTTGTTATCTCACAGTCACATAAGACGGAATAATTTGAACAAAATTAACTAAAGTCAATGCTTCTATGCCGAATCGAATATATGCTTATTTGTGAATCCATTGTTATGTCAGAAGAGGAAAAATCCACGCATTGCAAATAGAAAAGGCTGAGGGTAACAGAAAAACCCTTTGCTGGACAGATTAAAAAAATAGTCCAATGCGTTGTTTCTAATATTGGATTTTTTGTAGAACATGCGAAAGACAAACATAAGTTTATTTGCTGCAATGGCTTGACTTTTAGTAAGTATTCATTTTATTTCTGTAAAATTAAGGGCTTCCAAAATTAAGCTGCTACGGAAAAATTAATATGCGGACATGTATACCGTATACAGAAGTTAGTGTAATTACATATCTCACTAATGAAAGTCTGGAACATCAATAACATTCTAAAGGAAGGGATTCTCTTTTATCTATGTGTTTTGCAGAATAATTGAAAAACCGTTACAAATTGGGGAAATTGGTCTCCCTGCGGCTTGGTAAATAGTTGTTCTCATAAAAATACCTACTTTTATAGGAAAAACCAGACGCTAATTAGATTAATCTTACTTTGTGTTGTAATCAGAACGGTCGTAAATACAATCAACAGCAAATTAAGGCTTAAAAGGCAATTGTCTTAGGCTTACAAATATGCATTTGCTAGGCACAACTAGTAGAATCACGAATAATTGCGCCCTGGTAGCCACCAGAAACATAGACTCCATTCTTCTTTTCGGCTATTACCTCAATAATAACCACGGGCTTATATTTAGGTTGCTATTAAATAGATAACTACAGATATTTCATTTCTTGGTTCAGATGCTTATCTAGACTGTCCAGAGGAATTGTTCTACTTTACAAACTAATGTTAACTGTTCTAACACGACTTGGTTCCGTGTTTTGATTAAACGCACGGACGTGTATAACGTCGCAAATGACATCAATTGTGCCTTGTCATGTAACAGTAAATGCCCGCGTGAAAGATAACCCTCAACATTTCTATCATTTCGAGAGTGGGACCTTAGGAGGCACATATGTTATATCGTTTCAGCTAAGCTCAGCACGAAGTTAGCTATTGTGCTCGCCGTGTGTCCGTCTTCTGTCTGGCTGTCGTCTGTCCTTTAAATCGAAATAATATCCTCAAAGTGTTGTTTATCGTCTAATTAAACAAAGGTTCGTCATTCAGCTGCTTACTTATGGCTAACTCAGGCCAACGGTATTCGTTAATTATAACAGCGCATCAGAACTCAAAAACGTTGTTAACTAAAAAATGAACAATTCTTAGTACACGGACACCTTTTTTTTAGTTAATTTAATTTATTTGCTTATTTTTCTAAGGCACTTCCTTTTTTGTGTCAGACCGATTTCTTTTGAAAATCGAACGATCCCGCATTTGTAATTATCACATCCACGCACAGATTTGATTCAACTAGTTTAAGTAACAATTGTATTGTACACTGTGCAACTTTCGCGAGTAGATCGCATAATTCTTTTTGTGCATATAATATTCGTGAGAGCAAATCTTTCGGATAACAATGTATCAATCTATTTGAAATTGATTTTGTAATGACCGAAGTGGGATATTCACAATAATACCGAAAATAAGATCATCACCATTTATTCAGAATTTACAGTCAAGCAGAACTGTGTTCAACTATATCACTGTGAGAAATGCAAAATAGACAATAATTCTATCATCTTATTTTGAACATTTACATATTAAGCTACTTATAACATTTGCTACTTCCTGTTGACACTTTCAAAAGTCTTAAAATATACTCCGGAGCCCACGTTTCGAGTTATTCTGGTTTCCGGTGACTTTTGTTTACTTCCGTTATCTCGCGATATTTACGTCGTCATACGCCGGGTACTTTGTAAGAACGCTAACACCAAAGACAAAAACAATAAAAATGTGAACAAAACATGTAAAACAGAGGCCATACAATGTCCACATGATGAAAAATTGTATTTTTCACTATTTCCAATTCATGTGCTTTCAAATAAGTGTAAAACTTCCAAAAACCACTTTTGACACCTGCTTCATGTTTGTAAACAAACATTTATTGACAGGTTCCCATCGATCATTTTTCCGTATTTTTAGACAAAGTTTGACTTTTTTGTGTGGTTTTCATACCCATGTCTTATATAAAAATTTGTGTCTTAATTAAATTTTTACACTGAATTTTCAGCAATATCCATAACAGTTTAGGCGTACAAAAAACTTTACTCCCCGCTGCAAATGCATGGTACATCTGTGATAAAAGCGGCTAAATTGTAATGTTCCAGAAAGTATCCGTACGAGCCAAGATTGTAGGCCAGGTACATATTGATAATATCCTGTGATGCTAGTTTACTATTTTGAATTTTTTCCGCTTTAAAAAATATTCCTTCTATATGAACTACAACTTCACCTCTGAAACACATAAGACAACCTATGTGTGTCCCTAATTGCTTTTTTATTGGCAGTTATTCCCCTTTGTGAGCGCGCGACTGACGTCACCGGAAAATGGAAGCCATTTTTTATTTAAAGCACTGTTCACGAGCGTCCGACTTTCGAACAATTTTTCATGAAATACTTACGCAAATTTAATGACAATTGTTGCATTTTAAAGAAAGGTAGTTCTTTTCTACGTGGAAAGTATTTTATTTGTGATGTATTTCTTTTACAATATGTTTCGGAACCATTGTGTTCTTATCCCGGTACGACGGTATCCGAGGCTATTATGAAACTTTATATCGCTTTAAATCACAACCTACAAAGGATTTCTGCAATTTAAGGGTGTACATCGAAAGACAACTTTTTTCGAAGATATATATAAATCATATTTAAAAAGCTTAGCATCTAATCGCTTTATCAGCACGTCGAATAAAAGTAAACATTTCCATAGATTATTACAAGCTTTTTTACACTGGCTGGTTAGTCAGTAAATTAAATCAAACTCTCAATGTTGAAACAGTTACACACATTTATCGCACAGGGAAAAGAGATAAAGATACTAAATCCCATGTGTTCTTATACGTTCGTGTCGTTATTTATAGTCTTCGATTAGCAATGGTACATCCAGGTTATCTAAATAGACAGTATCGAACTTTCAAAACGTTTTTATACGGCATTTTTATTACCTCGTTAAACATAATTGGATATCAAACTTGGTGACCGAATTTATTAATGAAATCAATCTGTTGGTTTGTTTGTAATTTTATTTCTTTTATATCGAGAACGGACCAGTTTAAGATGTTGAGTAACCTAATGTTCTAAATAAGCGTAAAACGACACTTTATCTCCGTTAGAAGTGACAACTATGGTGTATCGTTGCATCCTGTTAAAAGGTTATCCTAATTCTACCCTTTGCAAACGTTGTAATCTTATTTAACGAATTGTACGAGTTGCAGCTTGATAAATAGCTAACAAGTGCATTACAAGCAGCGTGGATTTTTACGCGATCAAGCTTAGTAGTTTAGAATATTAAATTTGCAGAAATATTGGCAGTTTTCATTAGCTCAGCTATTGGGATCGTTCATGGTCCGTTGTACGTCCGTTCACCATTTCCTTCGAACAACAGCTTGGCCAACGTTGGTGGAATTTAGCAGAAATGTTCCTTGCATGAAGCTCTACCAACGTTGGACAAAAAATCTATTCCATGCAGACATAAAGTTTTTTTCTCTCAAACTGCTAGATCCAAAGCTTATTTGTGTGTGGTACTGTTAAGTAGACCTCTCTCAAGATTGTTTTTGAATTATTCCCGTAGCGTCAAAATTAGCCCAACTAAGGTGGTCGTAACTTTTACGTTGAAAGATATAAACTGAAAGAAATGTAAGGCCTAAAGCTTAGATATGTGTTTTGTAGCATTGAGTGGTAGTCTTTGTGTAAAGTTTTTAAGGCATGCCACTAAGGTCATACTTTGGAAAGACAAACACGTTAAAGGGATTACCTTGGAAATCGTCTTGTCCTACCAAGTTTATTTCCAAAAGGCAAATGCATTGAAAATCATTTCCCCCGACAAATGATGTGAATAAGCATTATGTGGTGGTCCTTTATAAAGGTTGACCCTGTCCCATTGATCACTTGTTTTAATATACTTAAAAGAGGAACTTTGATAATCTTCCTGTCCAAAACCGCAATTCGTAGACGTAATGTATCCAATAGGTTGTAATTAGTTATTGTCTTTGACCACGATTGTTTAAATCACGCTCAAGGGGTCAAAACAAACTGGGTACATCCTTTTTATTATTTTACATGGATTTATATAGAACAGGTTTTGCAAATCTTCTTCGTAATTGAAAGGCTAGTTATGTAATGTGATGCTTTGTCTAATGGTCATCTTCAATAAATGATCGCAGGATTCCCATAGGGTCAAAACTGGTCCTGCCCTTTGACCTACTTTTATTTTTGAAGCTACCTACCATGTGCTAAGTTTTGTAATTAGATTTAAACGCCTACCTAAGATTTCCTTTACATTTTGACCAACTGTCTTTTTTTATGAAGCAACAGCACCGAAATAATGAATCATTAATAAAATTTTGCAAACAAGTTTTATATTTCAACCAGATGCCCGTTACTTTGACCTTTGACCTATTTTGTAAACGAGCTTCAAAGTTATATTGATTTTCTACCTCTGCGTTGACGAACTTTAATTTAATTCCATTAAAACAGCAGGTAGTTTAAACAACAGGTAGCCTTTACTTATAACAAAATTTATACATTGGTGTTCACCAAATGGCCATTAACATTTATTTTAATATTTCTATTCTAAATAATTGCCATAGAATACATATGTCTTTATTATGATTTAAAAAATGGCTTAAATATATGGAGCGCATTGGTAACATTGAGCGCCCACTTTGTATGCGGTCCATGACTCAATACCTTGTCGCTCCATACCGACAGTAAAGGAGGATACTGCAGTTCAACGTTAAAAATATGGTAAAATATTGTATTCGATACCCTATTTGTTTTGCCCGCGTTGTCTGGTAAATTAAACAGATTGTAAATAAGACACCGTCATTTGTTTTTCTTTGTTCTTTCAAATGTCATGCCCTTTAAATTAACAAAAGTGGTCTTAAAGTTCAAACGAATGTTATTGATTTTTCCCCCGGAACATGATTAAAATAAGAACGAAATAACATATAAACCGTGGCAGATATTTTAAGTAAAGAGGGTTAACCATAGTTGCAATAATCTTGATAATTGACCTACCGGTATCTTTTTGGTAGACACGAGCAACCCTTTTGTTTTTTTTTGTTTTGTTATTTTGTCTATCAATAGAAAGACCAATATGTTTCGTCTAACATATTTACTTAACATAACAGAAACGGCATTTAACTCTTGACTTCTGTTAAAGTCTGTTGCTGGATGTACATGAAGTTTCTACATGTATGGTGTAGCATATACCAAATAATATCACTAAATGGCTAATTTAATGTTAATCAATTACCTATTAGAAAAAAACTAATGAGCCTAAATACGTGAAAAGATTTTCATTGTCGCTCAGTACAAAAACTGCAGTTCGAACCCGCAATGATTTAAACAGACATCACTGTGGGGAAAATTAAACTATCCAAAACAAACGTGAATGGACAAATTTTATGTGTTCTATTGTCCTAACCTAATGTTACAATGGAACGTAATTGAAAACATTCCATGCAACAGCTTGAATAAAGGACACAAAAAGTTACTCCGGGGCAGAATCATTTTTCACATTTTGCATTGATTTGATTGTTATCTTAATTGTATTTATTTATACCCGATTCTCATCGTTACTGAAATTTGATTTGAACCATCCCACATGTGTCCATTGTGTTAAACATGATAAACGATAATGCTGTAGAACTGCTTTGATACCGTATATTCTAAATTTTGTGAAACATAAAAACATTAAGAGTATTTTATTGTGGTTTTTGAAATTAACAAACTACAGAGTTAAATGTTTAATATATCATGCAAACAGAAAAACTGAATGTAGAAAGGTGAAAGTTATTCTGCAGCTTAAAATGACTATTCATAATTGTAATCATTATCCGAAGCTAAGAAATATAACATACAATAAATGTTTTGAAAGCACAGAAAAAACAAACTCCTCTTAACAGCAGACAGAAATGTTAAGAAACAGTACGGAATAGGTGGATAATTGTGTACGTTTTGATAAGTTAAAACATATTTTCATTGTACATTGTATTCAGTAGAAATAAAAGCAGTATACATGTTTCATAATTTAGCAATTTTCATTTTTTCCTGTACAAAATAATGCTTAATGCCGACAGTCACTGGCACTGTATTGGCACTGATTAATCGTCAAACTGAGCCTGTCAATACTTTTGTTTGCCCAATGGTAGATATTGTTGTAACAGGACCTCAGCAATTGTAACATGACCTCAGCAACAGAGCATATAACAGTTTAGAATATGATCTAGCTGCACGGAAATGCATTGAAATATGATCAACATTGATCTCACAGACATAAATACAGACGTGAGTAATGGTTCAAACATAATGATACTCATTTGGGAATTGAACATCGAGATATTCTATATGCTAACATTTTTCAAGATTTAATTTATTAACCATATAGATTACACGACATAAATTATATGACATTGGTGTTTACAAAAGTGACCATGCCCAACTGTTGCATTAATCCGATTCGTATCATATTTTAGTACCGAAAATCTATGGCCGTAAGAGCTACTTGTACCATGTAACTTGCAGTTTGATTACATTGGGAACAGATTGTTCTTTGAGAACAAAAGTCGATGACTGTTTTGTCTGTCACAAAATACAAAAGAGGGGTATAATATAGCGTCAAGAGATCTGCATAAGTTTGTGTATGGTATAAAGCAAAATAGTTTAGAACATTGAATACAATATGAAACAGAAAAAACTAGACTTTGAAGACTAAACCGCATAATACAGGTGCTCCGTAAATGCAAATAATGCGTTCTCCATCATAAGAAATTACCGTGTTCTGTTAAAAAATCTTTAATCTTTAGTTTATACATAATACTGTGTTAATAATAAGATTAGTGTCGTATTAACGGCTTTATTAGAAAAGAATAAGAACGTCACAAGAAAGCGCAGAACAAATGACGTCATCGTCGCATAGTTTCAAGAATTAATTACGTCCGGTATACGTTTCATAAATATATTGTCAAGTTCGAAGTGCATGTTTTATCATTAATTGTACAATTGTTCTGTTTATAATATAATGAAGTTATAGTCAACCGGACTACCAAATGGTAACCTTACATCATCAATACAATCGTCTATATTCAATTCTCATTACAATCTGAATGCGTTTTACGCACTCTCATCGAAAAAAGTATATTAAAAACTGTATTTTGATATAATATGATATAATATGCACATAGACTTTCCTTTATGCAAGCTATTGAATGTTATGTAAAAGAATAAAGCTGTATATGCTTAATTTTTGAAAACTATATATTATGTTCTGTAATGACGTTAATCATGGTTAAAAACTTGTGTGAACTGAGTGAACAGGTAGTTTATCGAAAAATAATCCTACGTTACATTTCGTAAAACCGGAGAAAACTATAATATTTTATAGATCTATATTCATGAATTATGTATAAAAGCATCTTAAAGTGCTAGTACACTGTTATTCTGTGAACAGTTTAAATTAAAAACACCGAACATGCTTACCTAAATGAATTCTTAGTGCAAGGTTTGTCGCTAGGTTCATTGGCGCCGCCGATGACGGCGGCGGCCTATTATGGAATAGTTTTTCCGGAAGTACATGGTAGGAGCGGTTATTAGA
>JAUMHA010329795.1:0-14341 GCA_032359765.1 Saxidomus gigantea | reverse complement strand
CAAATTACAGAGTTATTGCCAAGAACAATATCTCTTTTTAGTTTGTTTGCAAGGTATTCTGTTACTACAAACTTCCTAAGTTTATAAAGCAGTCTTTCGGGGGTATTAGTCACATTTAGTGATAGCTCTAGTTGGACTCGTTTCATGTGTATGTTTCTAAAATGTGTGATTCTGACTGATCTAGTAAATGTTTTCAAAAGTTTTAGCAAGAGAAGTAACTAGTTACATCCTAAGTTTTAAAACTGCAATATCTCATACACACTCTGGAAATATTTATTCAGTGTTGAATTTCAAAATTTAATAAACATTATTTACATAACTTGTTGTCCCATTTTGCTGGATAATTGCTTTACAGATGTTGAGTACTGCAAAAATAAATAACCAAATCATGTTCAACCTCTAATAAGATTGTTTAAAAACTACTCCTGATTCTCTTTTTGCAGTAAGTATCGTGAGAATGGGTGGAATGTCCAAGTTTGTTGAGGGTCTGCCTGAGAACTATGGCTTTGTTGTAATGACTGGGGTTGGCAGTGTGTTTGTCAACATGTGGATGGCCATTAATGTTGGTAGAGCAAGGAAGAAGTATGAAGTAAAGGTGAGATACAAAATTAATGTTTATTATTCTTTTTAGATATTCATTTATTCCTTTATTAAGTCAGACTATCAATCAATCGAGTTTGTCGTTATAGTAAGTTATTTGTGAATATTATTACCGTATATACGGAAGTTTTAGTTTATGTCAGTACATGTATATATAGCTATATATTGATGGACTCTTTGACAGTATGATTGCCATTATCAACCCCATTTTGTTGGTAAGAGACAATACACAAAATTATCAAAGGCCAATTATCCTGCTTGTTTACTCCGATCCTTGTTTATACCTGTATTAGTATTTGACAGTTTATCTGACAGCAAATACAAATGTATAGGAATGAATTTTACAAGTGGTTTGATAACTCTTTTACCAAAGTATATGTCAGGTAGAGACACTTCAACTCAGATAAAGCCCAAAATGATAAACTCAAAGGTTGATAGACAAGACTGCACATATATTCAGGATCTTGTAAGCCACTATACTTTGTACTTTTGATGCAATTTGGTAATAAAATACTTATAACTCCTGTCTGTTTGGGCACAAGTTACAGCTGTGTTTCACTTAAGTTACAGTCGTGTTTCACTGAAGTTACAGCCGTGTTTCACTGAAAGGCTGAAAGCATCCCAAAGATGCAAAGAGTTTGTTTCAACGCAGCTGGCCTCATAAGTGGCCATGATTATGTCTTTCGACACTGGGGCCGCAGTTTTGATTGGTTAGTTATGTACCGGTATGTGATATATTTCAGTACCCACAGCTGTATCACCCAGAGCCAAACCATGTCTTCAACTGCATTCAGAGAGCTCATCAAAACACGTAAGTTTCATACCAGTTAGAAATTAAAATTGTTAGTAGTTTTGTAATTAGTCTTTCTCCGGAGCTGTACTGAATTCTTCTTGTTGTGCATGTTTAGAGACGGAAATTACGCTAAAAGTTTGGTCTTGACTGCCATGCAGTGCCCTGCATTATAGAAAAACTCTTGAAATGCCTGTATATGAAATACACATGATATAAATGCATTAGAAAAATGTTAGATTTGAATAAAAGTGTTCCAGAACTTATTAAGAGTAACATTTGGCAAAGATTCCCCCGTCTTACACAGTATTATCAGTGTTGGACTTGTTTCACTGCATGGTCACGTCAATACATGATTTTTAATAAATTACTGCATCTGTTATTTTCAGGCTGGAAAACAGCAGTACTTTCATGTTTTTACTCTTGACAAGTGGATTGCAGTATCCAGTAAGTACTTGCTATTAGGGCTGAGTATGGAAAGCCAATATACATTGAACACTGATGTTTTACGTTTGATTGATATAATGTATTGATATATTGTATTGATATATTGTATCAAACCTATATTGATCAATACAAAGTTGCAATCTTTACACATTCAAATACTTATTGTATTAGCAACATCAGCTAAAATGTTCGGCATCTACAGGTGCAACAACACTTTTAAACTGCTGAAAAATAGGTTATTTCCATTTACAAATGTGCCTTCCATAAAGAACTTCAGGTATTGTACTCGTGGTGTCCATACATTTCTGATTTAAGTAAGAAATAAGAAACATGTTCCTGTATTCTTTCATCTAATAAAATAGGAGTTCAGATGTGTAGTTACTAAATCACGAGTATGTAGCACAAGTGACATCATTTTTCGCATCCAAACTCCTGACTGTATTTTATTTGATGGAAAAATACAGGAACACATTCAATACTTACACGATATGTTTGTGCAAAATACCCAAACTATGTAAAACTTAGCAACATTTTATTGTAACTTATAAACATGGAACACGATTGGGTGCATGCTTTGTTTACCACATGTGCTGCCCGTGGAAAATGTGATGTATTTATACTGACCCAACATGAAAACTTTACATGTATATAATGGGATTTACTATGCATGAGAAAGAACCACCTATACCTCACAATTCAGGAGGTGGAATTCAATCATTTGTAAGAATGTTAAACTTTATTAGTTGGGGAGTGAGTTTATAAAAAAAAATTAAAAATCATCACAGGAGCTTTCAGATTTAAGGTCATAAATTCACCTATATATTGAATTCAAAGGGAGGTAATTTAAGAATTTGAATCTTTGAGGTCTCAACTCTGGCTTTTACATTGTCTTCCCATAAAAATTTGTTGAGTTTTCTAGTCTTGACATTAGTTTCTCTCAACTGACAGCAAAAAGAATATTATGTATTGACAACCAATTTTGTTTTTGATAAATTGTGTGTTTTCACTAAATGAGTTATCTCCCTTTTATGCATGATAAATATCTTTTACTTTTAGGCCTATTATTGCCTTTGTTATTTGTCTTATATTATAGAGTCAGAGTGAAATACATTGATTTAATATTGTGTTAAATATTTGTATAATAAAAGAGTAAAGTTTTCATTTATTACATGAAATAATATACAGATTCTTTTCCTCTATATTTATATAGGAAACGAATGTAGATCGTGATAGAATAGAACTTATACAAAGACTTGAAAATTCATGCGGACTAAAAAATGCATGCTTGATAATAATAACATACCCCTCTTAGTATTTTCCAATGAATATAAATGTAAACATGCTGTTTTGTGCACAAAGGACTCAAAATGTTTTTTAACCTTGACCTGCAAAAATGTCATGTGCTATTTATAGAAAACTTCGGCTATGGCAGGACTATTGTATCTACTTGGAAGGATTGTGTATGCCAAGTGCTACTCAAGTGGAGGTACCAAACAGAACAAAAACATACTTAGTGTTCCCAGAAAAACACCCTATAGAAGGGCACACCATACTTGACTCTTTATTAGAATGCTAATGCTCATTTCATTGTGTCAAAATGAAACCTGTGTTATATCATACCAACTGTCATTCTGACACATTACTTTTGCTTGTTATGTTTAGATTTGGATCTTTTCTTATAGCAAATTTGGTGCATGTACATATATTATGGTTTACAAATGGTTCATGTCAAGTAATCTAAAGATCTGTAAAGTGGTCAGCCACTCAAAAGTATTGTGTTCTAAATGAATGTGACCTATTGCTAGAGATAGATGACTTCTAGGAGTGTTTTCGGCTGTTGTACTCTAGTAACTATAGTAATGAGAGGACATAGTTGAAGGACTCGGGTAACTGCAAAATTCCCACATTTATCATATCTGCATCACTGAAAAGTCAAAATCTTATAAACAGTAAGGTTGGCTAGTTCCCAGCTTGAAATTATTGTGTGCAATGAGCCGGGCTAAAGCATTTTACATATTCTCAAGCCATTACCTGGGCCAAGGCTTTGATTGGTTAATTTCTTTTTAAAAATTATTCTTTGGAGTAACATTTTAATGTACAAGTTACCTTGCTCTAGTGAACAATAGCCAGAAATGCTCTACCACCTTATTGAAAAGTCTGCCAGGTATTAAACTCAGCTGGATAATAAATGCAATCTTTATACAAATACACGTACTAGTAAAAGAATAATTTATGTTCTTTTTCCTGAATCTGAAATTGATTTAACTTAAACTTTTGTCAAGCTAACAATTTTCATTCTTTGCTGTTACTTTATCGTAAATAAAACTCACAAAAATGTAAGGATTAAGATACAGTGACGTAATTCCAATTTATTTCATAGTTCTAGCAATGTAGTTCCGAAATGTGAGATTAGGGAAAGTTCAGTCATGAAGTTTGAGAAGTCTTTTGCCATACACATATGACAGATTCACTCATAGCGAGAGACCCTGGCAGAGCTTTCTTTATGTCATGTATACATTAGTCAAGAACAAACTGTATGTTTATCCTTATATTGTACAGTCAAACCTTTGCTTAAGTCCCATGCAAATAAAGACCACCCTGCAAATACTGACCAAAAGGGAGAAAAATAAAGAATTTTTCATCTTTACACGGACCTACACTCAACAGGTTTAGAAACGCAAAAGTGGCAAAATATTTATTTTAAGTGTTATTGTGTTTCAAATTTATTCAAATTTCATACACAACAAAAACAATATGAAATTGAATTCTTGTATAAGTCTCAATAATTCATCGCAAAAAAATGACTTGAACAAAAAAAACAACAGCTTGCAGGTCCTATTGATCATCTTTAATTAAAGGTTTTACTGTACAAGTAATATAATCCCTAACCTATGTTGCTAAATTTATCCTGCAATTTTCCTTTCCCTACTAGAAAAGTTCCGCAGCAGCTGGAGCTGTATGTCTGGTTGCTAGGATTGCGTATGCCCTTGGTTACTACACTGGTGGTAAGTGCTTCTCCGCATAAAGTGTTACAGTGAAACCTGACATATCCGATTCCTTTGTGGACCACTTTGATCATGCTAGTTAAAACAGGCTGCTGGTTAAAACATCTTGTCTTTAATACATTTTTTTAAACCAGAATTAGGGAACTCTACCAGATAAGGGCAGTTTTCTGTTAAAGCTGTTCGCAAAAAAATTATTTCTCAAAAGTTTTACATTTACATCAAATATAAACTTACAGTACAGAAATATTTTACACGAATTTATTCTGAAGCCTTTTGTTTGGCGATTAGATTCGTTCTACATTATGTTAATATTAGCAATTCAAAAAATCTGAAGGTGAATAGCTTTATACCAGAGGTGTCTGATACAACCGGTTCTACTGTATCTCAGATTAAACAGTGTCATTGTTACAAAATTTCGTTTTAAGCGAATTTTTTTCAGTAGATTGCTTTTGCAGATTTTGAAAAAAATTAAAGTAGTTTTAGAACTCACCTTACAGTGACAGTTTCATAATTAATCTAATTATAAGTAAATATTTTTGTTTGCTGCTTTAGGTCTGTCAGATTGTGAGATAACATACAATGTCATGTATATTGAATCTGTAAATTTTATTTTGAAAGTTAACATGCTTTCTGTAATTTAGACCCAGATAAGAGAAGATGGGGAGGCTTTGGACACATTGCGGAGCTAGTCTTGTTGGGAGGTACTGTTTCATTAGTATTCCATCAGCTTGGATGGTGGCCATGCAAGAAGTGAACAGGTAAATATAGTATGTTGATTAGGAAACAGATATTCTGAGGTCCATTACTTTTATTGTATCTGACTTGACCTGAAATAATCTCTGCTTACATTAGCTTGACTATTTTGAAGAACTGTAAGGTTACCATAGTTACCCTTGCATTTGCATCGCCTATGCAGTTTGGACAAAATTTTGTGATTTAATTAATTAAAACTTTAATAAAGTTTTCCAAGAGTATCGGACAATAAAGTTAACTATTTGTAATTTGAATTTGAATACAAAATTATTTCCTTTGTTTGACTTGCAGAAAATTTGGTATGCAATGTACTGTCCCAGGGGCTAAAACATATAAAATGTAGCTCGTAGCTTTAAGAGGCAAAGGAAAAATTATGTGGTTAAAGTATGAAAGTAGATGTCTTTGTGTCAAAAATTGAAGGTGGACATTTTTTTTTTTAAATGTAAATAAAAAAGGTACAGAAGGGATGCCGACCCAAGGGTTCAACTTTCTGGGGTTCTTGTTTAGGAGTGTTATATAGTCCGGTAACCAAAAAGTGCTTAAGGGTATTAATAGATGTTACTTAAACAAGTAAGTCAATTACTGCTTGATTCAATTTTATACAAATTATGGCCCTTATTTTGAGTTAGGAAAAAGTTCTGTTTTTCTGGCCGGCATTTTTAAAAAATTTGGTTTGATGTTTCCATGCAAGTAACCTTCATGCACGCAATTATATTAAACCACTTAAGGATATACTTGGATCACCCTGAAGTCTAAATTTTTGCTTGGTGACCTTTGCTATTTTCATTTACACCCTTTGCTTGGCTGACAATACCACTGTTTATAGTAGCTGTTTTTCATTTCAGTTTTCAGAAAAAGAACCAAGAAGTGCCATGTGTTGATCACAACAATCAACTAAGTGATGTCACACAAGACATTTGTACCAAACATTTTTTATGAGTTCTTTTATAGATATTAATTATACAATCATATGCATTGAACACTGTTCAATTTTTCATATGAACAATGTAATCTATATTGTGCAAGTTTTATGTTGTTTCATACTGGTTGTTATTAGGACCTTTAGAAGGTTTTATTCTTTGTACAAAAACGTAGAGGTTGAATGTGAATATTATACTGTGTATAACACTGTTAGTACAGATTTGGCAAGATGCCAGAATGTAACTTTTTAAAGGTGTTTTTCATAGTTTAAGTTACATTTTTTTGTGACACAAAGTTTTTACCAACTTTGAACAAACTGGTAGAACTTGTAGCATATGAAAGTCATAAAGTTGAACAAATTCTATAAATAACGAAACAAACTTTTATCAGAGTTTTGTATACATGTACACATTTAGCTGGAACACCTATGTGTTGTTGCACAAAAAACTGATACATGTACTGCAGCATTGGAAATGTTAATAAAATCAATATTGTCTGCTAAGCCAGTGTTTCTTGTCTCTGTAATAGATCTGATTTTAGTTACTGTAACTATATTAAGAATGTGTTGCTCATCCTTTGAGCTTGAAATCTGTAGGAGCTGCCAGCAGATCATGCATTCCATAGTCGACTGGTTAAGTTTACCGACTTCAAATCTCTAATTTCTTACAGAGGATAGGTGTTTAGTACTGGTCCTATTTAAGAGTCGTGGGTAGGAACTAGTAAACTGTGTGCCTGTATTGTTGAAACAGCCATGCAACTTGCAAATCGGCCAGTATGTTTAATCCAGTTTCAAAATATTCCACGCTATCATGCAGAAAAACTGGGCCACAATAAAAAATGTAGGGAAAACCATGCAAGCGCCGATTTCTCCCATCAGCTGAAAGTCCCAAGATGAAGCGGATTTCCCCACTATACCACAATCACTTGATTATAGAATGTCTTACTTAAACTTGAGTACCTAATCTTTATCTCATACATAATTATGATATTGTTAATATAAGTCTTATAAGACATGAATTTTAGGAGAAACTAGAATATCAGATGGGTTGAAATAGTGTAACTTACTCCAAATAATTCCCAAAGTGTGAACTTGACCTTAAACTTACACTGGTGAAGTGGAGTGGGAACACTTTGTAGTGTCACCTTAAGCTAGAAGATACTGCTTGAACAATGGGTTAGCTGATTCGCTTGAGACAAACAGGAGACCTTACTCTGTACTATTCCAACAAGCATCAAAGTTAAAACTTGACTTAAAAGTTCAACTTTATGCCCTAGACCAAAGCATTGCCTATATGCAAGTACTATTAAAGCTGCAGAGCTGCCAGTTTGTTTGCTGCTTATTCTGATAGTAAAGGCTCAATGCTTCTGTGTGTAGGTCCCCAAAGTCCTAGCTTCTTTGGGTGTCCCGAATCCTAGCTTCTTTGGGTGTCCCAAAAACTGCTTCTTAAAAATCCTGTAAATTGAGTCATTTTCATGTGACACAAATTTTGCAATTTGTCAGCAGACGCCAATTTGCGAATCTTGAATTTGCTAAATAAGAAATATATGTGAAATGGATCTTTCACAACATTTTTAAACTAGCCAAGGTATAAATTCACAAAAAAATGATCATTGCCGATAATACCCAATATACAGTATCTAATATAAAACATTGTATATTTTCGTTAACCCTTGATAAAAGAAAACAACACAAAGTTACCACTTCCTCATTCAGTGTTTTATTCTTTTGTTAAAATGTATATTAAAGATTTTTCGCTTACCACATATAAGTAGAACCAAAATTCCTATATAATACTGGTAATCATTTTCAGACAAGGTTGGTATTACAGAACAAGAAATTTTAGCCTTGCTTTTACTGATGAATAAAGTTTTACCTTCCTGTGAAAATATGTTTACTTTAATATTAAACCTGTGTTAAAACGCACCAACAGATCTGCAAGAAAGGAGATGCCTTAGTGCAGGGATAGAGCATAAGGCTCTTGAACCAGAGCTGGCAAGTTCGAGTCTTCACAGCTAAATTTGACTGCCATTGTCACAACCCCTTCTTTTGACCAAGTAATGGTCAGGGCTTCATTTAAAATAGCCAATATATAAGTTGTTAGATTTCTTTTAGTTGTTCAATCTATGTTATTTAATGTATGCAAAAAATTAACACCACTCTTCTAAAACCTTGCACATTTTTCTGTTCGCATTATGTCAGCATGATTTTAGCTCATATTTGCCGATAACTGTCACACTTGCTACCGTATTTCTCAAAATGTTTATAAACATATCTCTGAACATAACTGCAGTAAGAAACAAAATTATTGTTTATTTTAAATCTTGAGATAGAAAGTTCCACATAGCAGGGATACTGTACATGAACACAAGATAACATGGAGGCTGTCAGACAATTTTCCAACTCGTTTTATCCATATTTCAGTTATTTACATGTGGCCATTTTACTGTAGCAATGGTCTTGGCCAGGATAACTTGTGATACCTTTTGGGGGGAATATAAGCATCGTGTTTGGGAATGTACAATCTCGCACCCATCACAATCATTCACGAGATCTTTGAATCTGCACTCTATAGTAAACACAATAACTACCCATATATAGGAACACCAATAAGGGCACTTTAACACTTGTAACAAAAAATTGTGTATCAAACACCTAGAACAAGCATGTTCTCTATCAAAAACTCTTAAACTTAATACATGTTCTACATAGTTACATCAAAATAAAAGCTCTTAACTGAACAGAATGAATTAATTACAAACTACAGCTATCACTGGAAATGATCAATACCCCCGCTTATGCACTGGTAGCTATGGTGTTAAATACTCTAGGGTAGTCTGGAGTTCTCCCATATTATGAAAAGTTATATAGTATTCTAAAGTAGCTATGGTGTTAAATACTCTAGGGTAGTCTGGAGTTCTCCCATATTATGAAAAGTTATATAGTATTCTAAATTATTGTAATGCAGTATATAGAATTATATTTAAAGATTCTTCTTATTTAGTAACAGTGGCCCCTTGTAAGCACTGGGCCGGAACCATTTCCTGTTTTTTATAGGAGGGCAATGCAAGTATGCCACAGACCAAGTGTGGCGACATGTGGTGACATTCCACCCAGTGTTCCATGAGAAGAAGCCATTAAAGGCCTTTTATTTTCAGTAACAGCAGTTCCTGTGTACACTGGACTGGAATCATTTCCAATATTTTGTAAGGGGTGAAGGTAAGGCTGCTACAAAAGCAAGTTCGGTAAAAATCTGACCAGTAATTGACTTTGTGTAAGACTAGATGGGACATGTGTGATTCCTATATAGCCCCCACTTTACTATGTAAAGAGGAGGTATAAAAATAAGTATTTAAGTACAGCTGTACTAAAACAATGCAATATTTAGGTCTTCTACACTTCAGATGTATTATCATTCTTTATAGCATATTTCAAAACTACCCTTTAACCCGAGCAGATTGTCACACTGGTCTAGTTGGGTTTCAGTTTGATTCAAACTTTACAACGTAAGTGTTGGTAACAATTTGATACAAAATCTAGAACTAAGTCTTCTAAATTGCTGAAATACTGCTGAAATACAACCTCAGTTAAATAACTAATAGCATGGGATGTTCCAAGTTCGTTTATGAAGATTCATGTGTCTTGAATAAAAATACTTGTACAAAAGATACAAAAAGGTGTGTGTTTCACAAATAAAATGGAAAACTGAACAAATGTTTTTCCTTAACATGGCATAAAACTGAATGATAGTCAGTTCTGGCATTGGCACCCATAGGAGTTATCAGTTATAATTGACAAAAACAGTTTTTTAGTTTCCATCAAACAAGACATCCTCAGTCAAGATTTTACCGAACAGTTAAGTCACCAATTAAATTTTTAAATACTGCAAGATTATCTCAAAGTGTTTTTGTTTTTTTTACGAAACAAGTGACATCCATTCAAAGAAACTTAAGTAAAAATTCATTAAAATATTTCTTCCGATGTGATTTCTTATATTTTCAAATTAACTCTATTCATAATCTACATAATTATATAATGAAGAATTTTGCTTGTATGTACTACATAGAATTTTACAAATACATGAAGACCAAAGTATTATTGATAATAGTGTTAACTGTAATACTTTTGCAGTTGTTTATACTTTTTTTGATGGTCACAAATATTTTTAATGGTGACTATACAGTCACAAATGTCAAAATTGTTACATAGTTAACCCTATTCCAACATTAAAATGTGTTAAAATGTGATCATTAAAACAGTGTTCTATTTTCCGACTGTCTACAAGTTACTTTACCTTAAGTATGCTAATTTAATGAGGTATCCAATCAGAATCAACGTAAGTGTGTTAGAATCGAAGTTGTATAAAAACTTAACCTCTACCCCCACTGAAGCCTCAACCTTTATGACATGCCGTCTATCAACAGCCAACTCAGATAACAATGTCTACTGTACAGTAAACAGATTAAAAGCAAATTTTATACAAAATATTAGTACAATCTGCCATGATTGTAGAAATTAAGCATTATTTAGTCAGCACCTAAATTTTCATTTCTCTTTCATATACGTCATAGTTAAATAAATTTTATGACAGGTTAATGATAGAAGTATGTTCTATTCACTCTTAAATAATGTTGATATATGACTTTCTTTCGTATTCAAGTCATTGCCTCATGAGAAATAATTGTCAGAAAGTCTTTCTTATCTTCAATACTGTGCAATAGTTCTAACATGTACTTTTGTATTCAAAAAGCAAAGTCATGAATGTCTTTTGTACCGGTACAAATAAAAAGTAATTTCTGTTTGTAAAATTAGAGCTACTTGTAAATGTGGTCCTGTGATATTAAACCGAAATGATTCATTATTCAATTTGGGTATAAAAATTCAAAGCATTTTCAATATAAGTTGTTTGTGTATGTTGAGTTACATCACATCATAATTACTATTCTAACAAAATAGCAGTACCTACAATGTTAAAATAAAATTATATATATTTCAACACTGTAGTATAAATTGTGTATACATTTCAACACAGTGTGGTATGAACTGTGTGTATATTTCAATACTTTGCATGGTATGAACTGTTTGTGTGTACATTTCAACACATATGTGTTGAAAAGCTTTAAAATATAAAAACATGGGAGTGACAAGCAAGATTCAATGTTAACATTGCTTAGGTAGTCCTGAAACTTTGGTTACATGAACACTGTGTAAGCATAAATGCGGAATGTTGGCAGGCTATTGGACTGTGGCATGGCCGTTCAATGTCTCCCCCTGAATTCTCTCTAAGGCAGCTCTGAAAGGAAAAATTAAAGACTGTTACTTTGTAAAAACATTATAATTTTATAAATTATGTATAACTACAGATTAAAATTATTACTTCTATCCATTAATGTTTTACTTATAAAGTTTTACTGATTTATAATCTAGGACAGGACATAATGAAGTGAATCCTTTCTTTACCACTCTCCTCTTCAGCTACTTCGGTTGGAGTGTAAATTTTCTTCCAAGTTAGAAGATAGGATTTGAATCTGTACATAACTGCAACATCATAATGCTGCGAAGTCTATTCTTGAAGGATACAGAGATTTAAAGGGGACTTACTTGGCATCCTTTATCTGAGACCTAATCCTTTCTTTCATGGCCTGACCATTAGCCTTCTTCTCTAGACCTACCAGCTCTTCTATAGTGGCTTTATAACCTGCAGAAAAATGTCACAATATTAAGTTTCCGTCCTGAGCACTTAAAAATAGATTTCTAAATGCAAACTTATCATTATGATCATGCATTTTAATATTAAAACAAACAATATTCAGACATTGTGTTTGAGAAAGAGCCATCAGAATATTTGTAATGTTACCTCACAAGTAATTCATGAGAGTTATCTCGCAAAGGGGGGTTCAAGACAGGTTTTTCCAGCATAAGTAAAATCACCAGAAATTTCGATCTGACATGCAATCAAATGTCTTGAGAGTTTCATATAGTACTAATTCTCTATTCAGATTTTATGAATAACCTGTGCTTAGCTTCCTCCCTTAAATTTCATTTATCATGAAGAATCCTATTTCTGTACACTTTTACCTACTGATAGTTACAACTAGGTATCCCAAAGGGGACTGTATCCCACTGATATGTATATTGTTTTCTTGCAGTTTAACACCTGTCTTAACAAATTTAAAGTAACAGCCTTCAAGTAACCATCATTCCAGGGAAGGGCCAGTACTAGAACCCTATCCTATTTAAAAAGCTCCCACCTTTCTCACAAAAAGAGACAGGGCTTGAACCCATGAATAAAAGAGAGGTTTAATTAAGTTCAACTCAGCTACCCTAACCACTTGACAATAGAGACAGTTAAGAGTAGTTTTTACTTAAATCTTAATGTGATACATACCTGTGACATTATGAAAGACATGGACATGCTTGTCTCCAGCACTTAGCAGATACTTTCCAGTGTTGTCAAACCCAATCTGTGATGTTTCTGAAATATATATGCGGCTCTAATTTAAGTCCACCATGGAAAAGTAAGTTCTTGTCTTACTTTCACTAGCATTTCAAAACATTCTTAATTATTGAGATATATGACCA
Source organism: Saxidomus gigantea (assembly GCA_032359765.1). Taxonomy (NCBI): domain Eukaryota; kingdom Metazoa; phylum Mollusca; class Bivalvia; order Venerida; family Veneridae; genus Saxidomus; species Saxidomus gigantea. Next base: position 1,245 of record JAUMHA010329795.1, on the reverse strand, counting down.
ATTTAAAAGCGACAAAATGGCACATTTTCAACTAACTATTTTATATACTTGATCATACCACTAGACTGTTATTTTTTCGATGTATTTTAAAATATGATCATTTCAAACCATGGTATTAAATAGTATGCGGAAACCAAACAACTGGTTCCTGGTCTTGTTTAACCTTTTTTCATACAATGTTAAAACATCTATGTTTGTTGTACCAATTTTTGTTTATTTTGTCGGTGGGTTGATCAACAAATTTAAGGCACTACAATTTTCTAAGAAAGATGGAAATCTACTGATTCAAGTACCAGCAAATCCTTTCTATTAAAAATCCACAAAATTTTACACCCTTTATTTGACATGCATCATCAGTATTGGAAAAAACATACCTGAGTGAATATTGTCCATGAGTTCCTCATCCTTCCCTGATGAGTTACAGATGTATAGTGATGTTTCTTGAGCTATGGCAACTGTTCTACCATCAGGTGATAATGCTACAATACACGGCCCTGATAACGCTAACTTCCCCGTGAACAATAAATACGGATCTTGATTCATGTCATATCGTACTGAAAAACAAAAGCGCATTATATTTCAATAACATTAAATCGGAAATTGGTAATACATTGTATTGACATAAAAAGTCACAAACAATACGAATGGGTAAAAATTCAAACTAAATCTGATGCTTATTTTACAAAAAGGCCATAAAAACAATGCTCATTTCCTCATGAACAATATTAGTGGAACTTGTCCTTAATTGCACTAGAAGCGTTAAAGAAAATCCAAAGCTCAACAGTATTTTTCCATTCTAGGTATGGAGTTCTTGCCTATAACTCCGAGATACACACATGTACTTGTAATACACTGTAACTCAATTTTAACTCAAACTATCACTAACGGTGACTAATACCCCTGTTAGGACTTGAACACAGGATTGGATATATGAATACCTGGAAAACTGCAGCCAATAAACAGATTCCATTTTCATCCCAAGGATGCTGGGAAACAGCCTAACAAAAATCTCTATATATACTACAACTATGAAAGATCAAAGGATGGAAACTCAATGAAAAATTATCTGAGCAAAAGATGCACAAATATGATTGGTACCGATCACTCCTGTTAAGTTTTATTAATTTCTGCCCAGTAGTTGCTTAGAAATAACATGAATAAAATAAGCTGAAAAAATTCAAAGGGCCTAACTCAATAAAAAAAAATTCAAATGCAACGTTTCATTGATTTCTGTCCGATTGTTGA
>JAUMHA010329684.1:0-10038 GCA_032359765.1 Saxidomus gigantea | reverse complement strand
GGAAATAATCCTTTTTAACCCTAACCCCCCCCCCCCCCCCCCCCCTCAAAAAATGGTTTTAATGCGTGATGACTCTTCCAATTTCAGACCCCACCAATTTCAGACCATCTGATAAACACCAAATTTTGGACCTGCAGATTGAAAGCCGTATACACAGTTGCCATATATTTCAGGTGTCGGCACCAGGGCCAGATTTGTCAGTTGAGCCGGCTTTAGAGAGCACCATTGAAAGTCCTCAGGGAAAAAGACTTGAAAAAGAATGGTCAGCATTGTCACAGTGCCGGGCGCTCAAACGCTCATCCGAGGTAAACCCTCATTGCTCATAGCAAAATTTAGGACAGTAACTTGAGTGTCATAGAAACTCTCTTAAAATAAGTGAATGTATCGCAGAGTATGCAGCATGAAAAAATGCGGAAAAAACAAACTGTAGATTGGTAGCTTTTACAGTACAGATTGTTGGATTTATATTGCTGATAATAACTGGGCAATGCCAAGACTTTTTATATTATAATTCTGTACAAAGTCATTGTTACATAGCAGTTTTTAACCCTGAGAAGACTGTATTTTGTATGAATATTACAGATTGTGTCACATAGAGTAGATCGAATGTACTTTATGTCCGGCAACAAACTCAAATTACAGTCAAAATATCATGTGGAGGATGATGACTTACAGGATTTACGAGAGCTTCAAGCTGCACGGACGGCATTACGTGCAACACGGTACATGCTGTTTCTGCTTCTCATACTTGAATAGACAACCATTTACTAGACATTGATCCTTGTAGATATCAGTGTATGTGGCTTTCAGTCTCTGAACAAAGAGAAATAAACTTATTTGGTTTGAATACAAAAGAAAACACAAAATATATGTATAGAAAAAATCTGAATCCCACATATGCGATACTCTTGGTATTTTTAACTTCTTTGTGGTGTTTGCTATGAATCTTGGATTAACTGTTTGATGTAGTGATTTAGAATTGTACTTGAAATTCTTCTATAGCTTTGATCCTGAAAATCTTGTTTAAAAAATTCCTACCTTGTTCTTTTTTTTATCAAACAGTTTTTCCTATGTACTGCTTAATCACTTCTTGAGAAATAACAATGCTAAAAATGTCTCAGTACTCAACATTTCTTACACTTGTCACTAGATATATTTTTGTTGCTAGCTAACACTTGGTGATGGCTCTTTTAAAAATCATTTACCTTGAAGGCAAACCTTGATATTTTTTCTTGTCTTTTTTCATGACTTTTTAAGCTGTGTAACTTATTTATTAATGATTGATTGTGACAGCTTCTTTAAAGGCTTGATACACACTATTGTTTGGCACAGTATGTATCAAAAACTTTCAATGATAGCAGCTTTTTTCTGTCTTTTGGCTGTAACATGCCTGCAGGTATAAATACAGCATATTAAGGTTTGCCTGTAATGCTTTCATGACTAACCTGCAGTGTGTAGAGCACTTTTTCTTTCTTTCTGCTAATTAGTTACAATAATCCTGAGAATGCAAAGTCTGCAGTCGGCAAGAAACAATGCAAGGGCATTGAAAGGCTTGATCAAATAGAACAAAAGTTGTCAAATATTGAACAACGTCTAAATCACATAGAAGAACAGTCGGAAGATATCAAGCATGTAGGCAAAAGAAGTCCAAGGTCGGAGTATACCAAAGTCGTTTCAAGGTCAAGTTCGGAGTCAGGGATTGTAGAAGAAGATGAGGAGGCTGATCTTGAGTTTGTTGACAGGGAGATGAGAAAACGACAAACAGGAAGGGATGACTTGGATGAGAGAAGTGATCAGAGGTCGGTAAGAAGAGTGGAAATTAGACGGCCTCTAAGCCAGGAGAAAGATACCCAATCTATGGGAATACAGTTTTGGGACATTGATAAATCGGCAGTCAGTGCTGCAACAATTTTCAAGCTTTTAGATGTAGATCCCAATGTACATAGCAAACGGAAACATAGAAAGAAGGACTATAGGAAGACTAATGAATTAACGTTAGGGGTGCCCAGGAGTGTAAGAAGAGCAAAAATGAAATCCCCTCAGAAACGTGTGACTTGTCAAGTTGGAGATGAGACAGAACTTGTAGGCAGTGGAATTATTCTGCACAATGGATTTTGTTTACGTAATCAACATTCCTTATCAGACGAGCAGAAAGCAAACTTAACATTTGATCCTGGTCAGAAGTCCTTGAATCAAAGTTTTCCAACCAGAAAACCCAGTATAAAAAAGTTCCACCATCAGAAAGTAGAGTGTGAATGTAGGCTTGACCCTTTTCCCGGGTTAGGGCCACTACTGTCAGTCACTGGCCATCAGGTGCCTCTTTGTGATAGAGACATTTTATACACATAGTGCTAGTCGCAACTTTACATAACTTTTATACACAACTGTTATTGTTTTTATATTTTTGTGATATAGATTCTTTTACCCTTTTTTGTGCTAAGTGCAATAAAGTCAAATATCTTGGTTTCTAGAATTTTGTCCTTTCAAGTGACTTAAAACTTTGCCAAAATAATCTTGGATGATTCTGGCTATGACAGCCTGAGCCGCTAATATTTTATCACTCGCTTCGGTCAATTTTTATTTTGTCATTTTATACATTTACATGACCAGGATACATATATTTTCATGAAAAAGGGCCAGCCTCCAATTGAGGATTTGAGTAATGGCCATACAAAAGGCATTGATTTTTTTTTTTTCATACTAATTTTTTTACTTTTGTTTGCGAATCAAGTTCTTACAACTTAGATAAATCACTGTTGAGACTCATTCCAGATGACATCAATCTCAAAGAGAGAAAGGTGTATGTGGAAATAATTGTATCTTGCCCAAAAACACAACTGCCATGGCACTGGTGGGGATTGAACCCAGGACCCTCCGATTCTATGGTGAACGCAATACCACTGCACTACTGCTGTTTGATTTTGTTTTGTTAGGGAGCCATGTGTCAATTTACTTCCTAAGCTTGTATCATAATCAACCCAAAGTAAAGTGGTTGTTTGCTATTAAAGTATTCATTTCCATAGAAATTACCTAAAAGGTCCAGAACATTTTTTGAAGTCAAGAGTAATTTTCCTGATGACTATTTTATTTTGTTTTTGTAGTTCAAATTTTTTTCAACATAGGAGTTCACCATAAACACATTTAAAACATGTATATACAAACTAATGCCTGGTGTAATATGTTCATTCATTATAAAACCTCCCTACTTACAAGCACACACTAAGGGCTTAGTTACTCTAAACAACAATGCTTGGGCTATGGGTGAAGGCTAATTTTCTGTAATTATGTTTCCCCTCTCCCCATATATAGGGACATCTGTTTTCATCTTAAACAACCTTTAGTTTCTGTCTGATTTTTGTTGCAGGTGAGTTATACTGCTTAATTTGTTCTTGTAAAATTATATCAGTAAGTTCAACAATCAATAGTAATAATTCATAAAAAATTATTTAAAATGAAATACATGTATAAGCAAAATTTTGTTCAGTAAATTATAATTTGTACATTAGTAATAATGTTATAGAATTATATAAGCTTTCAATTTTAGTAAAAAGAAAAACATGTTATCATAATCTGCACTGTACCATTTTGAAAACCATTGTTGTGAATATTTGATAGGTCTGGTGGGTCTAGGAAAGGTGATGTATACCAGCCAGATAGATCAGCTGACAGTGAAACAGTAAGTATAAGCTCTCCAGTGTTTCTCCCAGGGAAGAGTGATAAACTCAACATTTATGACACAGATAAACAAGAATTCAAAAAAATTATGTAAAAATTATGTGTTGTTTTAATTCACATGGTTCCATGTTTTAACAGAGCCAAAACCATTTACGTCAGGATTGCGGGTACTTGACTTTGAGGCCTAAAACTAATGAATTTCTGAACAGAGTGACACTATTCTAACATGAAAGTATATTGTTCTTGATAATCAAGTATGTTAAAGATATGTCATATTTTACTACCACCATCTCATTGTGTGTGTGTAAGGTGGAGACTGTGGGGCTAGTTGGAGTAAAAGTAGAAGAGGGGAGAGGATAGGTAAAGGAGGCAAACCTGATGATTGCAATCAGTGTAAAAGTTAGACGGAACTCCTGTTCCTATGCCTACAGAATCTATACAGTAAACTCTGGATTTAGCAAAAATCCTGATAATTATAATGAACAAATTTTCTGGTCCAAGCTTTTTTTTCTTTCTATGATTTATATGAAAATGCTATATGGATGATTATAACAAACTCCGGATATAAGGAACACATTTAAATGGTCCCAAGGAGCTCGATATAAACAGAGTTACTGTAGTGTGATCATTAAGCTTTCTTGTAATTTCAGGCAGGATTGAGCAATGGTGACTCACAGAATCATCTGGCTGGATCAGTTTTAGGTGAGTTATAGCTCTCAGCATCTAAGGACAGCTGTTGTCTTGGTAACAAAAACATTGTCATAACTTTAAAATCAGGATTAAAATGCAGATGTATTAGGTCTCCACTTCTTGGGAAGAATATTGTTTTCGCCTTGCTGTCTGTCCACTTTTTTGTTTCTTCTCTTTGTCTCCAAAAGCCCTTGTTAGATTATATCAAACTAGCATGAATTATACAATAGTTGTGCATATTGCAATTTAGGGTCACAGGGGCCTGAAACTTGAAAATCTTATCTGCTCTTCATCTCCAAAACCCCTTGTTAGATTTTATAATTACAAGTTATGGGAAGGGTAGTCCTACCCATGTGTTTTTCCTTCGGGAGGGATAGGGGCAGATTGAGGAGACAAGTTTTTTTCAAAAACAATTCTAGTCATTATTGCACAAGCTTTTTTGGTATGAACTCAATACTGAAAGAATGTTGATTCTGATGGTAGAGCATTATTAAAGCATATGTTTTGTGTTAACTAAAAAGTCAATGCAGGTACATACACTTTTGGTAGGGATGGCAACAAATACCAAATTTGATACTCAAGTTCTTTTGTGATCCGATCAAGGTAAAACATGTTACTTGTTGCAATCCCTAATTTTGCTAGAATCACAAAACATTGTGTTACAAGTTGAAAGAACTAAGTGTGCTCTGTGGCCTAGTGTATATCATACTGTTGGATTGCATTTTGCAAATACATTGTTTTTTAAATGGAAAAGTTGACAATTTGCTGTTAGTTCACAGCAATACTGACTAAATTGCTGCCAAAAAAGTGAAAAATGTTTACACACACATCTTTTTTACTCAGGAAAATTACAGTGATTTAGTTACTGTTGAGGTAGTGTTTTTAAAGAAATGGGAATGAATTATATTTTAGTTTCAGATGAGGCAAAGAGGCAAAACAGACAAAGTGTGGAGAACGGGCATAAGGAAAACAGAGATGTGAGTATAATTGTATCGAGCAACCCCAGAAAGATGAAACGATGCAATAAAATGTCCCACTGAAGTAACAGTTAACTTGAATAGAAAAATGACATTCTTTATCTTGCATGTCTAAACTTATGACCAGTTTAAGAAAGAAACACATACAACTCAATAAGCGAAGCAAAGCTGAGAGATTGATCTTACATTGGAGCATGTTTTTCCTCTGTCAACCTGATCATAGACATTGCATGCAGGATTATTTGTTCTTTATTTATATTTTTTGTAGGAAAGTTTACGTGTTGTTAATAAATCGGAGTAGAGTAGGATATGGCTGATTCACAACACATATGTAATTAAAGTACTGTTTGGATCGTATGGAACAAAAACAAACAACTCTAATGTTCAGATGTACATAACTGATATTATTAGTGATATACTTTAGTCATGTGGAAGGAAAGTTTATAACTTTTTTTTAAGCAGTTTTTACATAATAATATTTTCTGACATTACTAACTGGTTGATTTTCATGTACTGCAATACAATTTCAGCCTCAGGTGATGGTTAGCCAGAAGACACTTACACCACACCCACATTCTAGCAGCAAGAGCCCAATACAGGGTTGGGCAGGAGAAGATCAAGCAGACAAAGATAACACTGTTGTTAATGGTATTGATAATGATAAAACACTTCATGAAAATATTGAAGCAGAAAGCAAAGAACAAACAGGACAAAATGTGTTTTTAACAAGTGGTGTAGAAAATGAAGGAGAAACAAAAGAACAGGGTAATGAAGAGGTAGGAGAAACTGAAGCTGACAATAATCAGGAAGGCAATGATGAGGAGAAACAAGATAAAACAAACACTGGTGAGATAGTTGAACAAGTAGCTGAAGTAACTGGAAACATTGAAAACTTAGAAATTGTGATTGAAGCAGAAAGAAAGCTTGATAATGGTACAGAAGCTGAAAAGGGTACTGAAGATGTTACAAGTGTTCACAAAACAGAAGAAACCTCAGAATCAAGTGATAAAGATAAGACTGAAGTGAAAACAGAAGATTATCTTGGAAAATGAATGGCTGTATGGGATGTTTAGTTGTAGTTGTGTACTATATAGCATGACAAATCAGTAGTTTGTAACAAACTATTGGTGATTGTAGGAGACACTTTGGACTAGCTTATCTGTGATACATGTTCTGTAAAAACTTTCATAATTTAGGATGTAAATATTTTTAAAAGTGATAAAAACCTTGGAAGAATCAAATGTTGGTTAGCAGCAAAGTCTATTCTTCACCCTGTGGATATTTGGTATTTGTTGGAATAAACTAAGGCTATTTGGATACAATCTAATTATTAATTCAAGCAAATATTATGAATATTCAGAGGTTGGGCATGAGGCACATTTTTTTTCTAATTTGTCTGTCATGCAATGAATGCTACAGCTACACACAAACTACACGAAAGTTTTTTATTTTGATTAAGGAGAAAAAATAATGTACATTCACACTTTGGTAATAAAATATACCCTAGAAGTTGCTAATAGATCTGACAGTCAGTAAGCCAACTGTGCATTAGCCAACTTTGTGTTAACCAACAATTTGTTAACCAACAATGTGTTAACCAACAATGTGTTAACCAACAATGTGTTAACGGACAATGTTTTAGCCAGCTATGCAGATAGTTTCTCATGCAGGAAACCACGTGTCCAGGGAAGTTAAACTCATCCTCAGATATACATATTTTATTAAAGTAAAGAAATTTTTGAATACTTACATGAAGTATATTTCATAGAAATCAGTTGAATGAGAACAAAACGTTGTCAACATCTAACAGGTCTGCATGAGAACAAAACGTCAACATCTAACAGGTCAGTGTCTCAAAATCAGCCAAAAATTGTAAGATTGCTTTGAAAAGTCATTAAATGTTTACCAGTGGGCAGAAATTGAAAATGAATCATTGTATGGCATCACAGTTCAGGTGTCTGTGTGGGGGTCTACTAATACATTTGAAATTCATATGTAAGCAAAATGAAAGACATGACTTTCTGCCAACATTGGTGTACTTGACAATTCAGTTATATACCTTCATATCCCATCTGGACATTATGTCTAATGTGTCAAACTTAAGTATAAAAAATATATGTTAATGTCCACCTTTTAATTATTTTTAGCTTTTGTGCCAATTTGGTCATTCACTATTGTGTACAGTAATATTTTGTTTTATTGCAAAAACAGCAGCATTGTCAAAGCCAAATTAGTTTACATGTATATATTGTAAATATTTACACAAATTTTAGCAACTTAAGCATTTTAACACTTTTCTTATGAGTAAAATATTCACAAACACATCATCCTTTATACGTATCTCTTTATAAAGAATGTTGGTAATATTTAGAACTTTTATTTTTTCAATATTTGAAGAATGGTTTCCGTGCTAAGCATATTTTATTTAGAGAGACCTTCATAAAACCCACGTGACACATAGGGATTATCAATATTGTAAATGACGTATCTGTATTCCTTTTGCATGAATTTCCCCTTTCATGTCATGATATATTCTAACTTTGCTGTAGAATAAGCTAGAGATTCCTAAACTACTGTTTATACACCAAATCTGTATCAAACTCAACTATAGTGGCGCTATTTTACATAATGTGTTTGAAATCAAAAATGATGTCGCATTTACCTGTAGACATTCATATTTTGCTTGACAACCGTTAAATTTTACTTGGATGAAAAGGGTATATAAAACAGCATTTATTTTGTGTAATGTTTTTTAATCTCTCTGTACAATAAACAATGTAAGAGCCTGACTGGCTCAGGTAGTATTTGTGTATAACTAGCAGAATGTCACATTAGTGGCCTTTGTGTAACTATGACATTATGATCTGATAGTTTACTTGGATTGCAGTCCTAATCACATCTCTTGTTTAAAGTGAGATGTTGCAATGATGTAGATATTGTATACTTTTTTATGAAATATTTTAGATTTTTTATCTTCAGGTTAGAGTCAGTTCCTATATTGATACCAGATTACACACTGACCATCACACATTATTCGTAAAAATCACTGTCACACATGAAATCAATGCTCACCAGTGTACATGAACCTGTGTTTGTGATAGTATTATGTATGTTATATATGTTGTTCACGATAGTTGTTGTTGTCTTTTATTATATGACCTTCTTTTTCTTACTGTCAAGATGGGACTCTTAAGTTAAGACAAGTCAAATTTTCTAAGCAAGAGAGACAACTCTTGTGCAACTTTTTGTACTTATGAGTCTATAAATAGTCTTAATGAAAAATAAGACTGGTAGACTCATTGTTCTTTTTTTTAATTTCTCTGTGCGTACAGTAGACAAAATCTGAGTGAAGATACTTAAAGAAGATGTAAATTTTGTAATCGAAATCTTAAGCTGTGATATTAGAACTTGCTCAGATGTTACATAAAATACTAATTATAGATTGTTGATAAATTATTATTTATTTATTAAACTATATCGGCTTCATTATAATCATACTATGGAGTTACATGTAAAGAACTGGTCAGAAATCTAGGAAATACATTCCACAAATGACCACATATACATGACTGAATTGCTATAAAAAATAGCCAAACTTTACCATCTGACAGCAGAAACAAGTGGGCTGTCTGACATGTTGATTTGACTGTATCCCTCTATAGTTACACCAGTTCTGCACAAAACGATAATTAAGAATGTAACACATGACAGTTCTGCAAATTGAAGAAAACATTTGATGCAGAGATTGGGGACATTTAAATGCCTTGTCTCTATCATACAACATCTATAAGGATTCAAATACTCAGAACATCCTTCCTATGTATGGGACACGTTAAAGTCAACCAGAAATGGGAATATATGATAACATTTTACAACCAAACTATGTATAATACATAATGTAGCTCTGTTTCACGCCCGATTTGCTGCAGTTATAACACTACTGTAGGCACATTTATGCCTCCAAAATGAATAACCGGCAGAGAGGAAAGTTTTGGTGTATGTTCCCAGTATTACTGTGCAATCTAAATGTTGGTACATCTTGTGCTTGCATATGTTTTACTATTTTTATACACATCAGCTATCTGTCATCTTTTCATCATTAAAGATATATATATCTCTGATTTGTTTGTTTTCCTTATTTGGAACACTGATTCGTTTTAGGGGTCTGAAGTCAGGACAGTCACAGTCTGAGACATAGACTTCAATAATGCAGGATGAAACCCCCATGGTGATACAAGATGAGAATGGGTACCTGAAGAAAACTGCTGATCTGTCAAAATTAAGTCAAGTCTAGTAAAGCTGTATGTAACAACAGTGTAATACTAAGTATTTCTCTGATGTGGTATATATAACATTAAGTGGATTCTAGCAAAGATTAGCTTTCTCTTAGTAACGCCAACATGGAATGTTACTGTAACCTCCCCATACAGACCACCTCCATGTTAGAGTGGTTAGTCTGAGAATGTAACCTCTAATGGCTTGACTCTTAATTTGAGACCTGCTCCCTACCATGTCTTTTTCTGTGAGAAAGTTGTCAGTTTTTTAAGGTGAATAGGGGTGTAGTAATGGTTCTTCCCAAGAATAATGGTCAAGTAAACTGCCTATCTGCAAGTAACAAAAATGTTGTTGAAATGTTTGTTAATTCCAAGGGAAAACATTTGTAACACTGAAGGAGCTTATCTTTATCTTAATATTA